>VMDR010001416.1:0-128662 GCA_007922815.1 Macrotus californicus | reverse complement strand
AAAAAACTGAGCGAAAGGGTTCATTCCAGGGTATCTGAGAGGCAGGTCCCTCTGCCTTCCAGTCCTGACCCTCCCTTGTTCCCTGACGTTGGCCTGGGACCCATTCCGTCCTTCTGCGGTGAGACCGGCCAGTGCCAACGTCCCAGCATCAAAGGTGGGCAGGCCTCACACACTTTCGGACCCGTCCCTGTGAGTCCTTCCTGACTCTGCTCCCTCCTGCGGTCATTTCCTATGGCCCCAGTCGGGCAAAGCCAGCGAAAGGCATTATGTAGCTTCCTCTCTTCTCTTGTCACCTCTTCCACTTAAGCACCATTTGTATCTCAAGAGACTTTATCTCCTTGGGCGTCTTGACCTTCCTGCAAATGAGGTGGTGGGAATGAGTTTATGCAGAAAGCCTGCTTCCCAAGAGCAGGGGGCCGGAGATAAAAGTCTGGTCCTTGACATGTGAAATGGGGGACCCTTGAAATCACAGGAGTGTTGTGATTCCATTTTATAATAACAGGGTGTGCCATCTTTGCATTTTATATATTTTACCTAATTGAGCTTAATATATAATACAGTATCACGGCACACCTGAGAGTGTGGCACATTTGAAAGAGTAATATGATACTTATAAATGATAAGTGTTAATAGCATTGCCTGCTGGGTCAGCCAACCACTATGGAGAACTACAAGGGTAGAAAGTGATGCTGCGGGAAGGGCTGGCAGCCAGGAGCTCTGGGTCGAGCCCAGCTCTAGCATTTCCTACCTGTGGGACATTGGGTAAGTGCACCTCCGTTTCCCTACCCTGCGATGGGGTGTCTCCATTGCGCTGTACGGTAATCCCTGACAGCACACGGGGATGTTGAAGACCACCAGGGGGCGCTAGAGAATTTCTGCACTGAGAGCTACCTGCCTGGGGACTCAGGGAGTCAGCACTTCAGCAAAGCTAGTGGGAATGGAGGAACTGAACTGGGGCGTTAGTTTGACGCTTTTTTATTCTACAAGCTGATCTTTTCCCTTTCAGGACTTTAGGAGCCCTCAAGAATGCTAAGACAGTGAAACCTTAAAGGTTTGGGGCTGCCGCATCCTCCGTGACGGGGAGCTGAAGGAGAGGGGTACAGGACTGACGGGACTCCGGCATCAGAAATGACATGTTGGGACCCTGGAGACTTCCAGGACGACTCGAGTCAGAGACACCGGGTATACATCACAGTTCTGTCAATAACGGAGGTGCCTAACAGCTCTGAGGCTTTTTCTCATTTACAAAATGGGAGAGTCTAAGCTTGGAAGACCTTATTGAGCAGTGCCTCTAAAGCCCTTAACAGTGCTTGGCACACAGCGGGCACTCAGCGAGCATTACCTGCTTCATTCTTTAGGAATTTGTGGCTACTAGTGCCAGCTAAGATACAGCCACTTCTGGGCTCACAGTTGTGAAACAGGAAGAAGTTTCGACCCCAAGAGGAAGCAAATGAGTCACAGCCTCCCCCCCAACCCCTACATAACTGTTAGCTGGCGGTAGCAGCCTGTGGGAGACAGCCTGAGTGGGGGGCCCTAACCCCACATGTCCTTTCCCTTCTTCACGCACTGACTGAAATTCTCACTCTGGGGTCTCCTCCCTTTAGGTTAAGCCCTGCTCGTCCCAGGCAACCGAGCTTATCTTGAAACCTTTTTCTGCACAGGAGGGACCTGAGACCTAGAGACACAGGAGTGAAAAGACCCTTTTTTTCCAGGAGCTCAAAGTCCAGTAGGGAAGATAAGATACATTCAGAAACAACTGCCACAACAGGCAGAGAGTGAAAATCCACAAAACAGAATAAAGGCCACGAGAAGGTGCTTTGCGGGCTCCCAGGAGGAAGGGCAGGGATACTGTGGCTCAGGAAAAGTCCCTGGGAAATAGGCTATCTTGTTTCTCGCAAGACGATGGAAGACTTCCGATGCTAACCCAAAGAGTTTGACTTCGATCTGTGGTTATGGTTATGCTCCTCGATAAAAACGAATATTCTGGGTACCAGCCTGGAAAGCTAAGAAAAGTATCCCTAGGCATACAGGCTGTACTGTTTCTCAAGCATTTTCTGTGTTTTTCTGCTTCCATATATTTGTTTCTGCTGGACCCTCTGCCAGGAAGTTTGTCCTTCACTCACCTGTTCTCTGTAGCTTAAAATCCACCCATTGCTCCCAGCTCAGTTTTGTGGAGCAAGCCCGCTTCTCTTCCTCTCTCTGCAGCTTTGACAGTGCTGGCCGTCACCACCCAGCTCCTGCGACCCCCCTGCCTCATCTGCTCCTGTCTCTCTGGCCTGGTTTTGGGGCCTCCCTGAAGACTCTTCTTTCTCTCCCCACATCAAAGTGGTGGTCACATCCCCTCAGAACTTTGTCACTGAGTCTCTGCTGGGCTGTTCCACCCACAACTCCTAACCTGGCTGCTTATCATGATCACCTGTGGAGGCTGTAGGAGAATGGATGCCTGTCGTTCTATCTTCCCTGTGCCTACTCCCCCTTCTCCTCATAACTGTGGCTCAGTGTTTTGGGGAACCCTCTTACTCTCAATCCATGTGGCTTTGATGAGGTTGACCCCCTACCTGGCTCTCCGGAAGTTAACTGATCTAAGTATCTCCCCTGGCTACAGTCTTTGGGCCAGAGATGGGCGTGTGGCCCAGGTCAGACTCACGGGAATCAGGCTGGAATGATTGCGAAAGGATAACTTTCTTTGCGAAGGGCTGTCTAAAAGAATAGCAACGGCTGCAGGGGGCCTCTCACCACTGATCTTTAAGATCCTGCTTGAGAATGAAACCAGCACAGGAGGCAGGCCTAGGTGGAAACGGACTGAGTCCTGAGGACATTATTGAGCGTCTTGGATCAAACTGCTCCTGAAGCTTATCGATGCCTGCACGTTTCAATTGCAGGACTCATTTTGGCTTAAGTCAGTTTGAGTTGGGTTTCTTCTCTTGCAAGCAAGAGAACCCGTAGTCACAGATAGCCTCCCCATCTTTCTGAGTCAGAATCTCTTTGTGATGGGAGCAGCGGGCACAGGGAAGCCCAGGTTCCATCCTGTTTTTAGAAGCTTCCGGAAGGACTGGAATGTACATCCAAGGTAGTAGGTCACTGCACTGTGCCCTCCCCCTGGGGGAACTTGTCCTCTTGAGCTCCAGTTTCTGTATCGCTGACGAGGACTCTCCTGTGCAAATCCACAGCCCACATCCCCCACCCTGGCACTTCTCACCCACGTCTGCAGCTGCTTCCCGGCGGCTTTGTTTTGAGCTGCCCAACCCCTACCTTAGCCCCGTCATCCTCCCTTGCTCTGCCTCCCTTTCCTTGCCCTGGCCTGTGACGTCGGCAGCCTGTGACCTCGGCAGCCTGGATGACTGCCTTCTCCTCACCCTTACCTCCTTCATTCAGTTGGGACTAAGTCCTGCAGATTCTACCTATTTAGTGTCTCTCAGGTCCTTTCTTCCTTTTGGGCTTCTCTGCTCCCTCCTACTGCCTGCCCCACGCCTAGCCTGTAAGCAGGAGTCCATGTGGACTCCTGCATATAATGAACAACAAAATGGGAGAGGCCTGGGCTCCTGGTGGCTTTGTGGGGTTCAGTTGCCAGGCAAGCCTAGACTTGCATGTGAATGAGAAGTAACTTATCTCATTTGAGCCACTATTATTCTGGTCTGTCTTGTGCATCCTAAACCATGTCCTAATTGTGACCTGTGTCTGTCCCACCACTAAGCTATGAGTTTCTAGAGAACAGGAGATGACTGTATTCATCTCTGTAGCCTTAGCATTCAGCACAGTGTAGATGCCCAAGAAATGGTGGTTTGAATGAATGAATGGTTGGGTGGATTCTAGTTCTGGCTCTTTCCTAATTATATTACTTAACCTGTGCATCTACTTCCACTTATTTAAGATTTAGAGATTGATGGGCAAGGAAGGAAAAGGAGAACTAGAATGTGTAAGGCCTATCCAACTCAAAAATTCATCTATTCAGCAAATCTTTATGGAGCATTTTCTAGTGCCAGGCCCTGAGCTGGTGCTGGGGGAGACAACAGTGAACAAGGCACAGGCTAGTGGAGGGGGCCGACAGGGATAAGTGCTACAATGCAGGACAAGGAGGGTGCTTGGGGACCACAGAAGAGGAGCCCCTATAAGCTTGGGGGATGAGACCTGAAGGATGAGCAGAGGTAGTTAGAGAAAGGAGTACAGGGAGGGCATGCCAAACAGACGACCTGCTTGTGCAAAGGCCGGGAGGTGAAAAAGATCATGTGCTTTGGGAAAATTGTGAGTGGTTCACTGTGGCTGAAATACGGAAAGCAAAGGGAAAGGGGTAGGGATTATGCTGAAGTGGTGGGCGGGGCCAGGTAGGATAAGGTATTTGGATTTTTTTCCAGAGGGCAAAGGTGGCCATTGAAGGGGCTGTACTCCTGTGCTGGGTGTTGGGAGCCACTGACCTGCACCAGATGGAGGTCCCAGAGAGCATGAATGAGGCCAGGCTTGGAGGAGAGACAAGATGAGCAAGGCAGGTATTCTCTTCGGCTCAAGCTCTCAATCTTGCCTTGGTGCAGGCTCTAAAATTGGATTCATTTGCCCCAGGTCAAGGACAGTAGCATGCAGTATCTCTGGGGAGAGTTCTTTGGGGTATTGTGGGCCAGCCCACAGCTCCTGCTTGGAGCTGCAGATCAGACATTTGGAAATGCTCTTCCTTGAGCCCCCATTTCCTTCCCACTCAACCACGCCAATCAGTTCACTGGCTGTGACTCTGCAGAGTAGGGAATGGAGGTCGAGGGGCAGGGACTGCAGATGTGCGGGGGAGGGACAGCCTGCCCAGAAGGCCCTGGGAGCATTATTAACTGGAGCCAAAACAAACTCTCTCATTAGAGAGCAGAGCCAAGTGTGGGGGTTGCACTTGTGAAAATGCTGGGGACCCACTTCAGCCAGCCGAAGGGTTGGGAGGAATTCCGGTGCTACAGTTTCAGGCCATGAGTGACTGTGTGCACGTGTGTGGGGGTGTGACACCAGCTGCCATCCATCTAGTGTCTCACTGCATGCACTTGCCTTAATCTGCTCTTGTGTTTTGGTACACATGAGATCACGCACATTTCTGCACACACACGCAAGCAGGCATGTGCAGGGGAGGGCAAATGCTGTGGTTGACCAGGGCTGCTCCACAGTACAAGTGGGTTGGCTCCAAGCTATTCTCATTGTGTGTGTATGTGCGTGCAGGTATGGATATTTACCCATTCACGTACCCAGAGAGAGGTGTGTGCTGACCTCTATGTGTGTCATCTGCTTCGGTCTAGATGTGCACGACAACATGTACGTGCTTCGGAATGGTCAGGGCCCCGACCATACTTAGGAGTGACAGTGGCAGTAACTAGAGACAGTATTTCAGCCGTCTTAGTGACTTAACAGAACTTAGTGCCTGAAACAGAATGGCATTATTTCTCAAAGTTCTGTGAGTTGGCAGGGTTCAGCAGAGTGGTTCTTCTGTTTCAAGTAGTATGGTTGAGGTCCCCCCTGTGGCTGCATGGGGAGAGCTTGGCTGAGGCTGGGACATTCAGGATGGCCTCTCATCCCTCAGGAGCCACTCCAGGCGGCCTCTCATCATCCCGTAGCCTATCCTGAGCTTCTTTACTGCATGATGACTGGCTTTCAAAGGGAGAGTTCCAAGAGGACAAGTCCCATTGGACAAATGCTTATGACATTTGCTAATGTCCCATTGGCCAAAACAAATCACATGGCAAAGCCCAGATTAAAGCCCAAGGAACTATCTAAGAACCTGATTCCAGGACATGTGCTCCATTGGAAGCCCCAGGTGTAACTATCTATCCCAGATGGGAAGAATGCCTGGTAGGGTGGGCTAGTGGGCCTGTGTACAGATTACTTGACCCTGAACAGTAGAATCTGGGGAGTGTTATGGTTAGCAAAGCCCATGCCCAGGGCTCAGATCCTGCCCAGACCAACTCTCTCCTGATGGCCTCTGCAAGAGCAGCTGGAGGCCCCAAATAGCACATAGCCCCTTGGTCTTGGGTGGTTCAAGAATAATTCAGCAGAAGTCTCAATCTTGGCCTCATTCTAAGGTAAAGCATTAGAAAGTTCTGGAACCCACTTTCTGCTTTCATAGAGGCTGTTCTGGGTGGTTTCATGGGCGGCTGCACTGCTTACTAGCTGTGTGATCTTGAACGAAGTATGCAGCCTCTCTGAAGCTGTTTTTAAAGTCTGAAATATGATGAGAACAATCCCTATTTCCTAGGGCCATTGTGAGGACTGGATGTAATGGTGCATGCTCATTGCCATGTCAGTACTTAATGTGAGGCTGCCATTGCCGTTATAATAACTGCAGACACTGGGGACATACAACAAAAACCAAATAGTCCTCACCCTATCTCAGGCCCTGTGTTCCTGCAGCTGGGAGGAGGGATGGTGTAGGTCATTGGTCCATCAATCAGTCCACACCTATTGCTGAGCTCCTGGTAGGAGCAAAACCCATAGTCAGAGGCTCACAGAGCTTGTAGTCCCATGGGGCCTCTGTAGGGACCTACATGTGTAGGAAAGAGAAGAGTAGTGCCAGGTAGCATGAGCTGAGGACCAAACACGAGTAGTGGCTCAGGACTTGGAGAAGGAAAGATGGGTAGAGACTTGGAGTTGAGGTGAAGTGTACCAAGACCTCTTGGAAGAGATGAGTCCTAAGTGAGGCACGGACTATGGCAAGATCCAGACAGAAGAGAGGACTGGGAGAATTAGAAATTACGATTTTTGTGGTCTATCCTTGCCAAGGGTACATCGTGTGACAGCCTTAACCCCCAACAGCACCAATTACCTGTTCCTTTCATTCCTCTCTTAAGATGGCTTCATCTGGTTGGGTCTGGCATACATACCAACATTCTCATTCCCACACCATTGGCAGACATCACTAATCAATTAAAGAACACCACCTCCCCCTGGACCTCCCTCCCCTATACTCCTTGGTTTCTCAAAGGAAGAGGCTACTATCAATCTATTGAGGTTAGTACTTGGGGTGAAATCATTTTGCTAACTTGGGTTGAGTTGAACACCGTCTTTGATACTGAAACTCTGAGCGTTGGCCTCTCCATTTGCAAACTGTGTAAGTGCCTTAACCTTTCTGGATCTCAGCCTCCTGCCTGGGGCAGGAGGATATTAATTCCTACTCAGGGGAATGTCGAGAGCCTCAAATGAGATCATGTGTGTGAGGCTCTAATAAAGTACAAAATCCAGAAGAGAGGATGGTGATGGTCCTGATGCAGCCAGACGTCAGAAAGCTTGAGCAAATGCATCCATTAGGGCCCCATTTGCAGCTTTTTGGAGGAAGAACAATCAGTTCAGGAGTGAGAGTGAGACGCAGACCCTCCGAGCTGTCAGCCTGTGGAAACAGGGCTCAGAATCTGGGCCTCAGCGCGGCAATAGTGCAAGGGCGCCCCGAGACTTGAGCTCTCCGTGACAGGCAGGAAGAGCTGTCGGAAAGGCAGGTGACTGCGGGTTAAGACAGATGTTTCTGGTTGATGACAGACCGGTAATGGAGAGCACAGTTAGTTTACTAAAGCAGATCCCTGTTTACCAGCGCCTGGGAACTACAAGTTATGGTGTGGTGTCTTTGTACATTCTCCTGTCCCCACCCCCACAACTGTGGAGCTCTTTGTCTTGACCATGGAGCTTAGTCTTTGAGCCTCATCTTAAGAGCAGCTCTCCTGGTTTGAAGGAGGGAGAATCCTTAGCCCTTGCCCAGAAGAACCTTTAAAAATCCTCCAAGCCTCCACTGGTATATTCACCTGCAGAAACTGAGTACAGAGAGGTCAGAATGTGGTCCAAGGTCACACAATATACTAGTAGCAGACCCGGATCTGGGCAGCATCTGTTCTCTGCCAGGCACCCAACAGCCTCTGGTTTGACACTTGGCCCATTGTCTGGGTCGTAGCCAATGGCCAGTCAACCCAGAGGAGGCTCTGCCCTCCCAACAGAGCTTTGCTCCCTCAAGTACTTTCACTAGCAATAGCTGTGAAAGCAGAACTGCCTGGAACATTCCTGTAAATCTCATTACAAAGACTTTCTTTCTTTCTTTTTTTCCTAAGGGTTCTTGTTTTGTTAAGGTCATTTCTAAAGTCGGGGCAGGGAATGTCCTGTTTGTCTTTCCTATACACCAACCCCCTCATCAGGAAATGAGGGGTCTTGCTTTCCTTGCTTTCCTTGATTGATCGGTTCCTGACATGAGCTCGCCACCAACAGTTGGGTCTGTTGTAGATATATTAACTTGAATCTTCCCTTGGCTTTATAAGGCTCTGGGAGAACATCTGCAAACAGATGTTTGCTCAAAAAAGAAGCAAGATCAGGAGGCATGGGGCCAAAAGCAAGCCCCAGCCTCCTGTAGGAGAGGGCAGATGTGCTGACGGCTTGGCTCGGGCAAACTGCAGGCCATAGGCTAGTGTGGGAGCTTTGAGATTTTGAAGGGATGGCTCCTCTTCTGGGCTGGGCACAGGCCACTGTCATACTGGGCCTGCCCAGGGATTAGGGCCAGTGCTCTAATGTGCTGGATTCTGTCCCCACAGACTTCTCTGTTCCCATCCCATGGCCAAGGACTAGGAGTCCAGCTCCATGAACATGTCAACTTGTTTCCCAGAGACGGAAAGGGCTGGAGGGCTGGAGACTTCATCAAACTTGAAGTTGTTGAGGTTCCAAATGTGAAGCTCAGGGCTGGGCACATTAAAATCCTCGGGAAAAGAGTGGTGATAGTGGAGTGGTGGTGGGTGGTGGTGGAGATGGTAGTCATGAAGGGGGTGGTGGTGGTAGCAGTAGATGGGGTGGGTGAATGTGGTTACAAACTAGGGTGCCCACGTGCTCTCCGAGTTTCTCCCAAACACATGTCTGTGTTGGCACTGACCACGCTGGGCCAATCACAAGAACACACATTTCTAGCCATTGTGATTGGCGCAAAGGATGACCAAGCTGAACCAATTAGGCATCTTTCTTGGGGTTTTTAATCTGAATTTGGGAGATGGAAATTCATTCGCTTTTGGGTCACTATGCAACCAGGATGTAAATCTCTGAAGCTCACATGGACCGGGTTCTGTCTACAGAAGGAAAGAATCAAATGAAAAGCAGAGGAAAGAGATGAAGAAAAGAAAGCATCCTCTTGGTGTTTGGGTGTTTGAGTCTCTTCCTGAGGACTGTCTTGCACTTTCCAACTTGGGTGTCTGAACCATACACCCCCATCTCCCTTTTTTTCTTGCCCCTTAAGCTGGGTGACTTGGGTTTCTGTCTCTGGTCACCGAAAGTTTCTGCCTGACCTTAGCAGGTAGTCATGAAGGTTTAAAGATGATTATGTGAGAAGCTTCAGATGATGACAGTAGACACGAAAGTGGTAAAGACAACACTGGTGACAGAGGTGGTTGTGGCGATATGAAGATGCCGCCAAGACAAAGGTGGTGGTGATTGTCGTTTCGACTAGATGGTGACATTGATGGGAATGATATTGGTGATGATGGTGGTGATCACATGATTGACAATGGTGAAGATGCCCAATTTTCCAGCCTAATCTGAGTATATGTCTTAGAAACAGGCCCAAAAGACCCAGAAAAGGATGATTTAAAAAAAAAAGATAGAGCAGGGACAAATTCTTCAAGAATGTCAGGTTCTGTCTTAGCTGGATAAATTCTAGCTAAATCTGGACATGGAGAGGAGGGTCACAGATGGTATCCCAATAGAACATGATCATTGTATTGGAACTTTCTGGAACAGAAAGACCAGGGGCCCTCAACCCTATCAGGTCCTTTGGAGAATCCCAGGTGGCTAAATGGACTTGGGGTAGAACAGCAAACATAGAGAAGCATGGCATCTCGTGTCTGACCGTTGACATTTTGTGCATATCTGTGACTGTTTGTTCACCATGGTCTACTTGGTCAAAATGAGTTACTTCTGGACAATAATAGCAGCAAGTTTTTGTTAAGCACTTACTATGTGCCAGGGGCTGTTTGTCTTGCGTGATGAAATCCTCACAACTCTCGATATTTCTAACCCCATTTAACAAACACGGAAACTGAGGTAGAGCAAGGTTTTGTAACTTACCCAAGTTCAAATGTGGTCCAAGGTCACACAGCATACCAGTGGCAAAGCCAGATCTCTTCCCTACTAGGCACCCTGCAGCCTCCAGGTTCAAGCTTGGCCCAATGTCTGGACTGTGGCCAAAGGCCAGCAAGATTTCAGTTCTGCTGAAAGGAGATTCTTCCCTTCCAGGAGGAAAGAAGCAAGAGGCTGGAGAAACACAGGCTTGACTGTAAGACAGGAGGGTCAGTCCTGATGTCTGTGCAGTCTCCTCCCCCGAAGTTATAGATCCCTGTGGCTGGATTTTTAAAACTAAACACATGCCATTTCCACCATGGAAAATTTTCTTTAAAAAAAGAAAGTAAGTAAAGCATTCTCCTGTCGTCTCCCTTGGCCAAAGAGAAGTAAGAAAGATAAATGAAGCCTTTTACACAGACGCAGGAGGTTCCAGCTCTGGGCTCCACCCTGACACGGTTCTGGCTTTGATGGAGGCTCATGAGGCCTCAGGAGCGCTCATCCCCAGCTCCCCTAGGAGGCCTGTGGGGGCTCTGCAGTGGGAACGTGGTCCTTGGGAGTGGGATGGGGGCCCCACCCCGCTCCTTTTAGCTTTTTCTTCCCAGTGGTGACTACCGTTCACTAACGCTGTTCATTTATCCATAGCCTATGACCTGTTGGGTGTTGCCCACTGAGGCCCCAACAGGTGAAAATACTTGTCCAAGTTAACTCAGCAAGTAAATGGCAGAGCCAGGACCAGAGGGAAGGGTTTGGTTTCCTGACCTGGGAACTTTCTTCCATACCCATCACTGTGCCTTATCAAAGCACATGCTCCAGAAGCTCTACCAGCCTGGGATGTGGTAAGAAAACCTCTGAATTTGGATTCAGAAGGCACCAGCTCTATCCAGCCCCACTCTCTGCCTTCCTTAATGCTGTAAGTCAGCCTCAGTTCCCCTGCGGTCCCCAGAGGGCTGCCCACAGCTCCTGGGGCTACATGCTTTCTCATTCCTATCTGGCCAAAGAGAAAGGGCATCTTATCTTTGCATTACCAGCAGAAATCCTGAGATTCATTCTACATGAGCTAGCTTAGGTCACATGCTCACCTCTGGACCAATCCTGGTGGACAAAGGAAGGAATGTCCTAACTGGCTTCACTCCTCTGGTGGCCTGAAGTTAGAGTTCACTTTCCTGAAACACTATCCTCAGACAGAAAACAGGGCTGCTGGGAGGGGCTCCTGGGTCCTGGGCGGCAATCCACAAATGTCCACATGGTCCATGGTGCTGAGGCCCCTCAACCTCTGTATCAGTAACAACGCATCTAAATACTTTGAGGGAATAAAACATTGTGTTAATTCCTCACAACTGCTCCGTGCTCCGAGGACTGGTCCACCCACGGAGCATGGATTGTGGGTGGCTAGTGATGTGGTGCTCTCTGTAGTTGTGTGGTGGATGCTTGTTTCCACTCCAGCTCGTGATCTCTCTACTTTTCTCATGTGATTGGTGCCCCAAATTTCCTTTGGGGAACAACCTATCCCTCCCATTCTTTGTCCCTGTGATTTGAATTGGGCCATGTGACCTAGGTTGACCTTGGTACCATGTGACCTAGGATTAGACTACCAGTGCCGTCCCACTCTCTTGGCTCCAGTGATTGGTTCGGATATAGACACATGACCCATTCTGGGCCAATGACAGCCAGGCCCAGGGGTTTGTTTCCCATAACTGGGGGAGGCAAAACTCTTTTCCGTTGAGTTTGAGTCTGGGAAGGTATAGCTTGGAGCTGCTGACAACCATCGTAACCACAACCTAGAGCCTGAAAACAAAGACAGCCAGGAGGGAGGACCGAGAATGGACCAACGCTGCTTCCTAGGGACAATCTGAAACCCTGCAACAAGTGGCATCTGATGCTAGAGATATCTTGGGTTTTTCAGGACTATGTTCCAAGAATTCTTTTTGCTCAACCCTGATGAGTTGGGTTTTCTGTCACTGGTACCCCAAAGTGTCCTTACTGGTACAGCGAGTGTTTCGGTTCCCCCCACCCTCACCCACCCTGGACTAAAAGCCCCCGATCATCTTCTGCAAAGCCCAGGCTTTCAATAAGAAAACTATTTCTCTGCCAAATGAGTCTGCTTGGGAGTGTCAGAACCCGGGGCCTGTTGAGGAGAAACAGCCGTCTATAATGGTTCAGAGTCACACTGTTAAGCCATCACTGCTTTGACCGTGACTGTGACACACTGGAGAAAGAGGTGCTCCAAAGGGGGCAGAAGAAAAGGCAGGCAAGGTCCAGCCCTTACAGAGGCATCGCAGGGGGAGAACTGGGCCACTCCCTGGGGAAATTAAGTCTGGCTGTTGGGAATGTTTCCCAAGAGAACGTGCGTGGCTTTGCTGCAAATTCCCACTCAGGCCCTTCCTCAAATGGCTAAATAATCCAAAGAGCTTTGCTACGTATTTTTCATTCCACACACTACTTGTTATGCCTGCCTGTCTCGGCCAGCTAAGTTTAACCCCATGGAGACATTCTTCTTGCGGAATCCAAGTTAACGGAATCCCATAACTCTTGGAACCATGTGTCAGCTGTCCCACTGTGTAGCTTTGATTGTGTCCAGTTTCTCAGATGTCACTGAGCATCTTCTCCTGCCAGGCCCAGGTTCGGTGGGGCCCTTATGAGCCCTGGTGTAAACCAGATGCAACCCCTGCTTCTTAAAGAGCTCAGGGGTGGGGGAGGTGGGATGTGAGAAAGACAAGCTGTTACACAAAGCCCAGAGAAATAAGGGCAAGTGGGCTGGGGTGAGAGCCTTGTTTGGAGAACGTGGGTGAGGAACATCGTGGGGAAGCTGGCATGGCGAGCGTCCCTGGGCCTGCCTTGACACTTCCCTTTCAGTGGAGGGGGGGACCCTCACTCTGGGGAGAGAGGGAAGGCTTTCTGGGCCAAAAGAACAGTGGAGCAGAGACACAGAAAGATACAAGGCCTCGTGTTCATATTCTCTCCCATCTTTTTCAGCTGTGTTTCTGCATCTGAAGCTCAGGAGGGGCTTATGAAAACCACACTCCAAGGGTTAACTGTCGAAGCTGAGTCTTCACAGTCACATTATGACCCTTATCCTTAATCAAGTTCTTGATTTTTTGGCCAGGACTCTCCTTTCTTTAAGCCAATCCGACAAGCTTCGAACAAAGCCAATAACTGTGTGTCTTGCAGAGTCGTGGTGGTTTCTAAACCAGCCTCCCACACGAGAACCACTGGCTAATACCGCAGCTACAAACGTTATCTGTCACAGATTGCCCACATGGGATCAGGAGTGGGCGGTTGTTACCATTTCCACATTGTAGGGGGTTGGCTTTTGAGCACAAAAGATTTGAGAAGAGGGGAGGAATGAGCCTGTTTCCAAAAGAGGTGATGATGAGGTGGGGCTGGGCAAAGTGGAGATATGTCCCAGAAAGGAGAGAGGAAAGTAGGAGGGGTGGGGCAGACAGAGGAGCTGTCTGGGAGCAGAGACACTGAAAGTGTTTATTTGAAGCTTGGTAGCTGTGCTGTGTGGCTTGGGACCTCCATTCAACCTCTCTGTGCTTCATTTAAGAGAGAGAAAAAACAAAACAAAACAGAGCCTCTGAGAGTGGGTGATGATGTATTAGTGATCAAATGCTGCATGATGGATCCCACAAAACTTGGTGACTTAGAACGATAATTGTCTATTATCCCCCTCAGTTACTGTGGTTCGGGAATTCAGGAGTGGCTTGATTAGGGAGGTCTGGTTGGGGTCTCGCGTGAGGTTGCAGTCAGATGTTGATTGGGGCTGTACTCCTCTGAGGGCTTGAATCCACTTCCAAGGTGGCTCAAAGTCTTTTGGCCGCAGGACTCGGTTTCTCTCCATGTGGGTTTCCCCACAAGGCTTCATGAGCATCTGCATCACATGGGTGCTGGCTTCCCCCCAGTGCAAGAGATCCAATAGACTCCGGTGGAGGCAGCAGTGCCTTATAATATGATCTGCCCTGGGAGTCACATGCTATCCCTTCTATTGTGTTCCATTTGTCACAGTCCTGATTTGATGTGGGAGGGGATTAGCAAAGGCTTGAATATCAGGAGGCAAGAGGCTAATTACCACAGGGCTCCCTCTGGACCCCAATGATGCAAGACTCTCCCATATACAAAAATGCACTCATTCCTTCCCAGGGCAGGTCTATTTCATTATAACATCAGCTCGAAGTCTAGAATCTTATCAGCTAAAGCAAGTCCAGGTGTGGTTAAGGCTCCTCGGGTGTAGCTCTGCACGTACAGTTCATTTAATGATGGAGCCTGAGGAGCCAGGAGGCATCTGGAGTAGGATGGGTGGGGAGCAAAGGATAGGGGGGTTGTATTCATGCAGCACAGATGGGCAGAGGAGCTCAGTCTCTGCATGAGCCTGAAAGAGGAGACACTGACGTGGCCAGGGAGAGGGAAGCTGGAAGAACTGAGGAGAACAGAAAGATGGGGGGCTTCAGGCCTTCAGTCATCACTGAAATGCGGGAAGGACTCACTTATACCCCAAATGTATCTTTCAATGAGCTCATGTTCATTTCAAGTGCTCTGCAGAAGACAGGGAAAAGTAAAACCATAACTGGAAGTCGTTATTATGAAAGTAGGATGAAATCACTCCCACCCCTCCCCCAGTGGCCTGGGACTCCTGGGGTCAGACACACTGAGCAGGACGTCAATACCCACAGGGCTAATTGAGGGTCCCCCAGTGATTCTCCAATGTCAAAAACAATGCAGGAAAATGGGCTCAGATGTGTGGAAAAAAGCATTTCACAGTACAGGTGAGAGCAGGGTCCCTTACCTGGATACAAGTGGTTGGCTAGGAGCCAAAGAGCAGCAGTCTGGGGACTAGCCCAGGAGCTGTTGCCTAGTGACAGAGATGCGGTGGGAAGGACAGAGGACCTGATGAGCGCGGGTGCTCTCGTTTGCTGGCTGTGTGGTCCTAGCTCATCATCTCGGCTGCAGTGTTCTCATCAAAACGGAGACGACATCAGCCAGCCTGACTCGCAAGGCTGCCTGTGAGATGCAAACAGGGCCATGACTGTAGTCACAGCCGCCATGTATAGCTGGGCAGGCTGTTCTTGGAATAAGTGTGCCCACCCAAGGGGTGAGCAGAGCGTCAGTCAACCCATGCTCCACTTAACAAGTTGTGGGATCATGGGGCTGCTCAGCCCACAGGGGCCTCTTTGTCACACCCCCAAAGGGGCAACGTGAGCCAGTGGCTCTGTCTACAAGTGCCAGATCACAAGTCATGTGAGATAGGAATGGGGAGGGCCACTAGCACCCCCCACCCCTGGCTGGCTTTGCCTCTACTCAGAGGTCCTGGGCTGTCTCTCTGCAAGGCAAATAGAGGGAAAGGAGAAGGGAGCTGGATCTGGAACTGAAGACATTGCTCTCCCACTCCTGTAAGTAGAGGCGGGAGAGCCAGGGCAGAAAATGAAGAAGAACAATGGCCAGGGGCCTCTAGCAGACTCACAGGGGCAGGTATTGGGTGCTCTCTTGCTCCCTTGGGCCACAGCCCCACTTTGCAGGGGATGAGGACAGGGTGAGGCCAGACTGGTCAGTCATGTGGGAGGGCCCTGTAAAAGGAAGGGGATGGGCAGTGCCTTCTGTCCTGTGGGAAGGAGGGGCCCTCAGTGACAGCAGCTTCCATGCAAACATCCCAGCTTCTCATGGCCTCATCTGCTCCTGGGAGACACGATCTGGGGTGGGGAAAGTGGCTGCGGGGGAAAGCAGAACCCCGAGGATGTAGAGGAAGAGAGGCTTGTTTCCATCCCTCATGCATCCCCTTTCCCTCCATCCCAGCACCCCCGACCACTGAGCTCAGAGCTTTCTCCCTGCTTCATGCAGTGGTCTCATCCTGAGCTCCTTATCCTCAGCTCCTGGGAAGGGTGTGGCAGAACTCCCGCCCCTCTGAAAGGTCCCCCGCTCTCGCCAGCCCTGTCCCTATCTCATTCTGCCATGCTGGACTGTGATTTCTGCTTCTCTCTCCATGCCTTGGATATGACCCACACATCTTATAGCTGTGGTAGGTCCCGCCTGGGTCTTTAGTCTCCCCTGCCCCCTCCTGCCTAACGAAGGCTCTGCCAGCTGACGAGCTCATTTGTGCAGGCGTGGGGAAACTGGGATGCTGGGAACAACATCATGCAGTGAGGATGAATTCCAGTTCACTAACTCAGGTAGGATAGACGGCTCTGTCTCTATTTCTATGTCAAGGCCTTATTCCGCCTAAGTAGTGGAGATATCATCACAGCTAACTTGGGGTGCTCTCACTTTCCATGATGGCATCTCATTTCCCAGGAGCTTAAATGGTGTCCATGCATCTGGTCTTCATTGTCATTGTGATGTCTATCACTGTGCCTGTCCTTGTTCATTGGTCTCTGCAGGTTGCCATGGAAATGGTCTTTGTCCCTTTACAAGGCCCTGATCTCTCATCCAGACCCCTACCACGCTTGGGAGTAGCAGACAAGTCTTTTTCTTCATGGCCATTCTGGTGTGTGGGAAATCTCTACAAGGCTGGCTGAGACCTTGCTACTGGAACATGCCATAAAGCCATTTCCCTTCCTTGGGATTTTGCCACTTGCCAGGGCTCTCTGCAACAGGACCCAGGTCCCCTCTGCTCTCAAGTCTCCCAGAGCTCTCTGGGTCCCTCTCTGAAACCACCACGCTTTGTGATCTTGTGGCTCCTGACTCTGCCTCACACCCCACCTCACCCCTGAGACAGAGACTCCTTTTCGAGTCTGAGGGATGGAATCATTGTTCAGGCTCACGTTGTCTTCCAAATTTTACTTTCGGCTGCTTTATGGCCCATGAATTTTCAACTCAAAAGCAGGAGACCCTCTCCCCTGCTTTCTGAGGTCATACCCTGAGACGATAACATAGGACCCAATATGGTTAGGGGTGAGAAGGGAAAAGCCAAATATGGAAGGGGGAGTGCCAGAGTCGGGGAGCAACACTGGTTAACAGTTCAAAACACTAACTGAGGTGTAGCCAAGACCCCCCTGAAACTCAGAGGTTTAAATGATCTGTAAAGACAATGCCTCTAGTCATGGTTCCAAAATGATCTGCGGAACTTCTTTTTGCCCATCACACTTAAGGGTTAAAACAAATTCTCAAAAAAGATTGAGGATGACAAGAAAACCCGTAAGACTGCCGGTCTGATCGAACCATCCTAGGAGAAGAACTAAAGAAATTACCATTAATAGCCCACAGCTCTGGGTGGTGGCGAGTTGCCTGGCGCTCTTCTGAGCACTGCGGGCGCTCAGAAGAAAGCCACTTGGCCAGGTCATGGTGGAATTCTGAGAACCATTGTTTCCCTGGAGGAAATCTGGAGGAGAAGGCAGTTCTGGTGAGGGGTCAGAAAACCCTGTTATATGAGGAAAGATGAAGAAGCAGGGAAGATTTATTCCAGAGGAGAAACAGATCTGAAGGGATGTCGGATAGGAGGCCTTGTCTGGGGACTCCACGTAGACCCGAGGGACACAGGGATTCGGATTTCAGCCCTGCGGAAGTAAAGACCTAAGGATTTGTCGCAGATAGAAAGACTCTCCTTAGAGAGGCAGTGACTTCCCTGTTGGTAGGATGATGGTGCCGAGGATGGAAGAAGCCCGGATGGTGACACAGACCCTTAGATGGCAGGTCTGAAGAGACCTCGGAGGTTCCTGCCCCACTGAGATGTGTAATTCTTCACACCCACTGACTTCTGGAGACTCCCTCTCCTCTTCATTTCAATCCCACTAATTCATACCTTGTGGTAACTCAGACAGGTGCTGTCTGAAGGCATCACCAGCCATGAAAAATGAGTTTGCTGAGAGATAGAAAGTGAAATTACATCACGAGAAAAGGGCTGGCCCTTCCCATGAGAACGGACGGTTTCCAAGCCTTCCTTCACACAGGTACAAATAATACAACAATTAATAACTAAGTAATACAGCAATTAAAAATAATACGATAATTAATATATAATAATGCAAGAAGAAACTCCGTTTCGCGTGCTCACATCTGTAAACTTACTTTGCCCGCCGCTGCATGCGAGCGGTTGCTATGGTAATTGACATCATTGTTCCTGCGCTCTCCACTGGCTCTGACCTTGCCTCCTCCTCCTTCTGAGAAAATTGAGGCCATCAGGATGAGTTCTCAATCCCCACACGTCCTCACCCTTAGGGCTCGTGCCAACCACTCATCCGGCTTCCCTCACTGCAGCCTTAGAAGATGAGGTGTCTTTCTGTTCAAAGCCAACTACCCCACCTGTGCCTTTGACCTCCAATTCTCCTGCCTCCTCCAAGAGGCTACCCCATCAGTCATCTTTCCCTCTCTCGGATCTACACCTTTCCCAGTCCACTGGCTGCTTCTCCTCTCCTCTGCCGAAATACATGCTCAGGCCTCTCACATCCAAAAACAAAATCTTCCCACGTTCTCCTCTAGCTTCTGTCCAAATCTCCTTTCTGCCCTTCTCATCTAACCTTCTTGAAAAGTGGCCACGCCTGATGCTCTCCAGTTGCTCGCCACCCACTCAAACTTCAGCTCCCTGTAAACTGGCCACCTAAGCTGCTCTTAGTTGCTCTTAATGTTCTTAAGTACCCCTATTGCCAAATCCAAGGGACATTTCTCAATCCTTAGCTACTGGTTCTCCCTGCTGTACTGAAAACTACTGAACACTTCTTTTCTGGAATTCTCTCCCTTTGCATTTGTGATGTCACCTCTTATCTCTTGCTGTCTTCTTCTCAATTTCCTTCAAGGGCCCTGTGATAGCCAGTCTCCCAGATGGCCCCCAAAGGTTCCCACCCCCTGGAATTTTCCTTGCATAGTCACCTCCCACACTGTACCAGGGACAGACAGTGTGGCCGAGAGAAGCTGAAGCGATTGTAAGTCAGTTCTGAGATTAGTTACAAGACACAGTGCAGCTACAAACAAGGGCTGGAGAGGATGTGGAGAGAAGGGAACCTTCGCGCACTGTTGGAGGGAATGCAGGCTGGTGCAGCCACTGTGGAAAGCAGTGTGGAATTTCCTCAGAAAACTAAAAATGGAGCTGCCCTTTGACCCAGTGATTCCACTTTTGGGAATTTATCCAAAGAAACCTGAAACACTGATTTGAAAGGATATATGTGCCCTATGCTCATTGCAGTGTTATTTATGATAGCCAAAACCTGGAAACAGCCCAGGTCCGTCAGTAGATGAGTAGATGAAAAAGCTGTGGTACATTTACACAATGGAATACTACTTGGCCATAAAAAATGGAAATCTTACCTTTTGTGGCAGCATGAATGGACCTGGCAATTATTATGCTAAGTGAAATAGGCCAGTCAGAGGAATACAAGTACCATATGATCTCACTTACGTGCGGAATCTATTGAACAAAATAAACTGATGGACAAAATAGAAACAGAGGCATGGACACATGGAACACACTGACAGCTGTCAGAAGGGAGGGGGGTTGGGGGACTGGATGAAAGGTTAAAGGATTAAGAAAAAAACCCATATATATATATATAACACACAGACAGAGACAACAGTGTGGTGATAACCAGAGGGAAAGGGGGTGGGGGTAGGTAGAGGTGGGCAAAGGGAGAAAATAAGGATGAAAAGAGACTTGCTTGGGGTAATGGGCACACAATGCAGTGTGCAGGTGATGTTTTATTAAGTTGCACACTTGAAACCTGTATGGTTTTGCGAACCAGTGTCACTCCAATAAGTGCAACTTTAAAAAAAAGACAATTTGACTTCCATTTTGATCTTTTTCTCATTCTCTCTCTTGGATCATTTCCTCTGGAGGAAGCCAGCTGCCATATATTGAGGACCCTCGGGTAGCCTATAGAGAGGCCCAATTGGTTGTCCCACTGACGCTTTTAGCCAATAGCCAGAGAGGAACTAAGGACCCCAACCAGGAGCCATGTGGGCAAGCATAATGTTGCCCAAGCCAATAGCTTGACTACAACCTCATGAGAGACCCTAAGCCAGAACCACCCAGCTAAGCTGTTCCCAGATTTCTGACCCTCAGAAACTGAGAAAAATAAATGTTTGTTGCTTTAAGTTACTAAGTTTTGGGGAAACTTGCTATGCAGAAACTAAGACCACCTTTTTTGGACCTCTTTATGGAGCTCCACGAAACGTTTATAACGAAACGTTTACTTATAATTGCTATTTAAAATTCTTGTCTGCTAATTCCATCACATCTGTCAAGTCTCAGTCAGTTTCTACTGATTGATATTTTTCTCTTCGTTATGAATGTCTTGACTTCTTATATCTAGTGATTTTTTTATTGAAAGGTCACCATTTTGAATAGTACGTTATTGAGTGCTTTTAAAAAATTATTCTTTAAAGAGTGTTTAGCACTGTCAGTTTACTCTGAGGTCAGCTTGATCCTTTCAAGGACAACCTTTAAGCTTTGTTAGGACAGGTCTGTAAGAGCCTGCACTCCAGAGCTTGCTAGTTTAGCTCTACTTTTAAGATGTGGCCTTTCTGAAGTTTCCACTAAATACTCTGGGTGCTTACTGAGGTCTTTCCACCTAGCTGGCCTAAACTTGAACATCTCAACTCTATTTGAACTCAGAGCACTGTTCAGCTTACAACACCCCAGTAAATATTCTATTTCTAATGTTTGCTCTGTGTCTAAACTCACAGAGAGACTCATTGTACAAATGAGCAGTTTAGTATTTAGCCAAAGATTCCAAAAGACTCCCATGCAATTTTCTGAAACTCTTTCGCTGCTTAGCTCCCTCCTCTCCAGTACCCTGCTCTGCAAATCCCAGCTGCATCGGTTCTCTGAATGCCGACCTCTGCTCCTCAAAACAGTGAGACCTCTGTGCTCTGCTGGGTTCCCCCTCCCAAGGCCATGGTCTGGTAAATACCTCTAGGCAGAAAGTCAGGTTGATCATATAGTTCATCTTATTTGTTTTCCTCTTTTCTGGGACCACAGTCTTGTTCTGCTGGTTATCCAGTCTCTAAAAACACAGGTGTCATATATTTTACTCAATTTTCTACTTGTTTCTGGTGGGAGGAGGCTAGTCCAGTATCTGCTTCTCTATCATAGCCTAAAGCAGGAGTCCACAGGGGATAAGGTTTCATTAGCCTTCCCGACTGAAAGCATTTCTCTTTTACCTGTTACCATTTAGGGCTAAGAAGCGGTTGCTTCTTCCAAGCCCACAAGTACTAATAGTGAGCATTCAGCTCCCACTCATTCTTGCATGCCAACCAGCCAATTTCTCTGAGCCTATCCCTTTTTTGCCTCTTGCCTAATGCACCACAGGTACGCTTCTTATCTACTAACCCGACTGTTTTTCTACCCTCTTTCCCCGGGGTGACAAGTCCTTTAGGTACCTTGTCTGTCTTCCCGGCATTACAGGGCATTCATTTATGGATGACTGGAAGTGGCAGAGCTAAAATATATAAAAATCTGGGTCTTTGATGACGTATTGAGATGAAGGAGAAGCCCAGGACTACCTCCAAACTTATTAAAGGAAATAAGTAAATGCCCTTATTTGTTTTAGTTGCCTTTAAACGTGTGCTCTGTTCTGTTATTTGTTGCGGCTCAGAGCACCCTGATGAACACAGGCGATCCCACCCTCTTCCATGGTTCCTGATGCTCATGGCTCTCAGATCTTTGTCTCCAGACGGGTCTTCCTCCACAGTGACACACTTAGATACCCATCTGCTTGTGGCTCATCTCTACTGGATGTCCCACCAACTTCCTTAAGCTCAACATCCAAAATCGATCCTATTCTTTCCCTCCTAAACTGCCTGCCCTCAGAATTCTCAGTCTGAGTCGGGGTTACTACCATCTGCTTTGTAGCCCCAGCTGTAAGCCTAGTTACCATTCTGGAATTCCCCTTTGTCCTCTTCTGTGGAGATACATAAATCACAAGGTCCTATAATTTTGTCCCCTAAGCCTTTCTCATATACATCCCCTTCTCTCCATTCTTCCTACTGCTGCCGAGGACAAGCCCCTGCCATCTCTTTCCGTTTCCTCCCCACTGATCCCCATGCACCTACTGTGTCTTTCATACTGCTTCTCTCTTTCTGAGACAGATTTATCTGCATCACCTCCCTGCTTAGAACCTTGCTGCGCTTTCCTGATGAAGTCTAAGCCCTTACCAAGGCTGACAGGCCTCTGGGGTCTGGCACCTGCTCACTCCTGCCCTAAGCCTGGCCACTCCTTGTTTTCACGTCACACCCCAGCAACACCTATTTGTGGGGGGGGGTTCTCTAGTCACCCTGCTTCTTCTCCCTGCGGGCCTTTGTGCATGCTGTGTCCTACCTGAGATATGCCCCCTGCCGGCTCTGTCCCATCCCTCAGCTTTTCTCCTGCAAGCATTAATTCATCCTTTCTGAGAAGCGGTCCCCTTTCCCTCTTTCTAGAAAACTTCCCTGGTGACCCCAACCCCAGTCTTGTATAGTTCCCCTTTTCTGCACTCCAGTAATCTTCGAACACATGGCTCTAACCAAACCTACCATTTTGCTTTGTAAACATGGTTGTGGGTGTCTGCCTCACCAGACTGAGCTCCTTAAATACAGACACTGGGACCTACTTGGCCTAGAATCCTCAGCTTCTGCCCAATAGTGGCTAAGCAATAAATGTTTAATAACGGTACAAATTGCCCAATATATCCCTTATAACAGGTCCCCTACTGTACTATGGAATGCTTAGTGGTTAGCTTGCTTGAGTAAGTGGATTAACTTAAAAATAATAAAACTCTGTTTCTTTAAAACCATTTTTCCACCAATGCTTTCCTTTTAATTAGTACAATCAGGGACCAGAGTGTATTTGTGGTAAGGTTTCCATAGCATCTCTCTCGGAAGGGGTATTGTGTTTCCAGAAGCAAGGAGTCATGGCGTAGGGAGAAAAAATGTGAAAGGAGCATGGCATGGACCTGAGGAGCTGCTGTGAGACTTTTCTAGACCATGAAAATCAGGATGGGCCTGAGCATCCATGAGGGGGTGACTGTGGAAGTGGGCGACTTGGTGGGTGTCTGACAGTCCCTTCCTCACCACTACAGAGTCCCTCCTGTTGACTATCCATCACCCTCTCCTGTGAAAGCCAAATTTCCTGTAGAAGGAAGTTCCTCTCTCCTTCCAGGGATTGATTTCTTCTGCCTGGAAAGCATCCACATCCTCCTCTGCCTACCTCAGTTTTTCCTGTTCTTTAAAGTGTAGATGAAACCCCTTCCTTCCCATGAAGTCTACACAGACATTCCTCTTAAGATTGTGAGTGCCTCAAGAGAAGAAACCGGGTCTCAGTCAGCGTCGCCTCCCAGGTGCCCGCTACAGAGCCTGGCACACGGTGGACATAGAGCAAACGAAGGGAGAACCAGCCTGAATTCACTCAGCGCAGTCATTTCTCCATCCTTGTACCTTCTGGGTGCTTCTATCAATGCCGGTTCTCTGGCATCCTGGCGATCATTCACACCTTCTGGAAGGTCTTCTGTTGCTCAACTGAAATGTTCTTCTTGGTGTGGCTTTTTTAAAAAACGCTTTCTCATCTGAGTGGTGACTGAGCAGGCGAGGGCTGTGTCTCTGCCTTCCTGAGCTCCCTCTGTTGGTGGGGCTTGGGGGTCACCTTGAAGACACGTTTTTCAGCTTGGTCCAGATGATGAGAAAACTTCTGGTGTATGGTATGTGAGACGCCACTTGTACTCTTATTTTGGACCCCAAACTGATGAGTGGCCTGTTCATGGGTACCTCCTGAGCCTGTGTGGTATTTTTCTTTGGCCTGATGATTGTTCACAAAGGCTGAGGTGAAGTCACGAGTTGGCTAGCGCTGTCCTGCACACACGCGATGGGAATTTCTTGCTCTTGGGTGGGCAGCTCAGAGCCCTGTGGCTCCTGGGCCCTCAGATGGGACTCTTCAATGAGGTCTTTTGCCAGATCAGCTCACCTGACTCTTCTTGGATGTCCTCCCCTCACTCAGGTGCCAGACTTCCCCCTCATTTATACTTTTCCCACCCTCACCTGAGATTCTGGGAGAGTCCCTGTCCCGCTCCCTTCCTGGTCTTAGACCCTATTCTCTTCAGGTTCTTCCACCCAGTGACCCTTTCAACCTTCCAGCAACTGAGAATGAGCTTTCTTTGCCTGATGATTGGGGGAGCTTAATACTTAAATCTCCAGTCCTCAGATGAGGGAGTGGGAAAATATTCGTATCCAGTCCTTTACACTAGAACAGACAAAGGGTGGGAAAGAACAGTTTAACTTCCTTATTAAAAGAGGCTGAATCATTCCTGGTGTGGTGGATTGGATGATGGGCCCTAATTCCTCACCCTTTTTGGTAGCCATGCCCTGCCATGGCCTCTTCATGGTGGAGCGTGTTTCTCTGCCTCTTCATCCTGGGCAAGACCATGGGACTTGTTCTAGCCAATGGCCTAGGGCAGAAGTGGACATATACTGACTCCTTAGGAGGCTTCATGTGTTTCTGCCTCCCTCTTATACCTCTGTTACTGCCATGAGAAGAGCATGCCCCGACCCACCACCCTTGTCTTGGGAAGATGAGAGATGCAAGGAACAGAACCTCCCCAGCTGACTCACAGACCTGCAGTGAGAAGTAGCCCAGCCTAGATCAGCTGAACCTCAGCCAATCTCTCTGAGAAGGAATAATAATTGAGTTTTGGGGCTATTTGTTATGCAGCATTATTGTGGCAATAGCTAACTGAGAGCTGTCTTTCCAGAAACCTAAGGTAAAGTACTAAGCACTAGTAGTTGCACTGCAATGATGGCTGGTTAGTATTTGGTTATCAATTAAGCCTTCCTGGTAGGCCTCATAAAGGAATATGAGAATATCAATAAGAATATCAGACCTAGAAGAGCCCTTAAAGGAGTTATGGATGGACAAACCACCCAGAGGGCAGCTGTGACTTGCCTGAGGTCACACAGGGGACTGTGGCCAGCACTCAAGTTCAGACTTGCACTCGAGGGTGGTGGCTCTACAACACAGTGAGGTGACTTCCCTGCTTCCTGTGGGCCAGCTCAGTGATGACCACGGCTTCCTCTTGCTACCTCCCTGGCCACATGTGTGAGCTTCATGTTACTGTGCTGGATTTTTGACCAATGTGAAGTAGTGACTGGTGAGGAGAGGCAAGGAGTAGGTTCAGCCAGAGACAGGACTCTAGATGCAAGCAGGGATGTTCCATCTGCACTGCGGTCTCCCTGTGGTGCTAAATGCCCTGTGAGGGGACCCTCAATCCAGACCCTAGACTGGGGGTCATCTTCCGCAGCCTGGTCTGGGGAGGGGAGCTTGCTCTCAGGTGCTGGAGGCCCAACGGCTACCTCACTTGTCATCATTAACCTCTGGCTCCCCCAAGGTCCCCAAGAACCCAGCACAGAGGGAGTCTGGGAAAAGAGTGGGAACAGGGTTCAAGGGGGAAGGGAGGCTAAAGTTTGCTGGAAGCCTTTGAGCTCCCACAGAGGAGTGAGCTGGATGGCACTGTGGGGCCCTGGTTTGTCATGACATTCAAGGCCCTGATTATAGTCAGGGAGGTGCTGCCCCACCCTGAAGAGTGAAGTCTGAGAATGCGCTCTCTGGCTCCTTCCAATCCCTTTTCTTGGCCTTTCCCTCTACATATGACTCCTAGCCCCCGTGGAAGTGATATCCTTTCTCTTTGAAACCGGCATTTTCACCCTTTTTCCCTTCTTATATCTGAACCCTGTTCTGGGGAAAGGACCAGTTGGCTCAATTATATTAAAGTGCAAATGACTGATATGGCTGCGGCCACTTCTTGGAAGGAAATAAGGCCATCAGTGGGCTGAGTGATTAGAGGATCCTTCCAGCATCAAGGTACAATGAAGGAGTTATTTGTGGTTGGAGGGACCTTCCCAGTGGGGATCTGGACTCAACAACACTGAGGCTTTTCCTGCTCCTTGAAACTGATCTTTGAGCACATCCGCTCCATAGGCACCCAGACTCCAGGTCACCTCAGGCCACCCCTCTAGCCTCTCTTGGACCCCCCTTCTGTTAGCACATCTGGACCCCAAGTGGCAGCTGTGTCAGAGACTCCTAAGGAACCCCACAGGTCAGCCCTGCCTCTAAGTCCTGTTAGGACTCCAGTTCTGAGCCACTGGACCCTGCTGGCCTTTTGTCCCTTTGCTCACATCCCAGCTTCTTCCTGGGGTTTGGGAACAAGATGGCCTGATTCATACTAGGAGTTTTTTTGTTCACATTCTCTGGGTCATTTTACTCCTAAAAAAAGAAATAAAAGAACTGAAGGAAAGAGGGAGGAAGGAAGGAAGGAAGGAAGGAAGGAAGGAAGGAAGGAAGGAAGGAAGGAAGGAAGGAAGGAAGAAAATTTATGCTTTTGTCAAAAATGTTTAAAATGGAATTCCCCTTCTTTCTTTCTTCCTCTTCCCTTTTACCCCAGGAGCAAACCACCAGACTCTGAAATGAAAGGGTAGGGACCCCTCTGGCTGTCAGAACAGACAGGTGCGCCAGCCCTGCCTGGGGCAGCCAGGGCCCGTGGCTGCCAGGACCAAGGCCTTGGCCTCCTGCCCTCCATCCCGGGATGTCCGATTTGTAGGCACTGACAAGGCCCAGGACAGGTCAACACACGAGCCTTCACACGGCCCTCTTCCACCACCCCTGTGTGTCTTCATAACCTCCTTGCTCCTGCACCTCATTTTTCATTCCTACTGCCTCCTGAAAATCAGAGAGAAAACAGCCTGCACGGTACCATTTTATCTTCTCCCCATTGTGCATCGCTCTCTGGGATCATTTCATTGGTGTACTTGTGCGTGCTGTCACCAGAACGTGAATTCCACGAGAGAACACATGAGGCCCTTCTCATTCACGCTGCCGCTGCACACCCAGAACAGTGCCTGGCTCTGGGTCAGCAGAGGAAAGAAGTGGGGAGGAAGCCCCCTGGCTGCCCGACCCTCAGCTTGCTGCTGTCACCACCAGCCCTCTGGAGTTCTGGTCTCCAGACCCCTCCCCATGCATGCACGTACACGCACTCATGTACGCACTCAGATGAGCTCATACACAAGCATTCTTGCACATACATCCACACACATGCCCACACATCTGTGGGGCACACTCATACAAACACATGCTTGTGCATGTGCACACATGCATGTCCACACATGCATGCACACACATGCCCATATTGAAAGAGGATCTCTTCATCAGAGGTTCCAGGGGGTGAGGGCAGTGCAGCAGGTTTCTCAGCACCTTAGAAAGGATGCCAAGGCCAGAGTCCTCTGCTCAAGGCCATGCCTAAAGTAAAGGAGGGTGATTTAGTTCTGCCTCCCTTGGGGTCCCTTAGCTCAAGAACAAAGGTGCATACACCTGAGTTGCTATGCCTCTCCTAAGAGTCTGACCAGACAGAGGCCGAGGAGGTGGCAGTGATGCATACCTCTCCTGGCTTCTCAGACGGCACAACCTTTGGCTGCCAGACAGAGGGATAGACCAAGGTCGGGCAGTCCAGGCAGGAGCCAGGAAGTATCCTCAGCACTGTCAGCTCCCTGGCCTGCCTCTTGCTGCCCTTGACTGGGAGAAAAACATTGTTTTAGAGGAGAAAGCAGGGTCTCTGCCAGAGCCCATCTGGCCTGAGCTAGGCTGGCCGGGGCCCCCGGGAGCACTTGGCCAAGAGGGGTCTGAGCAGTGCCAGCTCCTACCACTGGGTGACTGGAAAAGTCTGCTGCCTGTCCCCTCTTCCCAGCCATCCTCTGCACGCCCTGAGCCAACCATACCCCACATTGCCCTTCGTCAGGGGCTCCGCCACAGCTCTGATGTCACTGAATGTCCACCGAGTCCGTGAGTTGTTTCAAGCCCTTCCAGTGTGGATGTTGAACACAGGTAGGTTTACAGACAGGGAAACTGAGGCTTAGAGATGTCATCACGTGTCCAGGGGTCAAACCTGAGTTGATGATGCCCTTGGTCCATTCTCCTCCCCCTGAGTAAATGTCTCCCCCCATGGGAGACGTCACACTGGCACTAATCTGAGACTTCGCCACCCAGATGGTTCTGCACTGCCCACCAAAGCTCAGCAAGGAGCGTGGGAGAGTGCCCACCCCTTCCTGCTCTCGTCCCAACCACAACGGGCTCTGAAGGTGCACGTGCCCTCGGGGCCCTGCAAACGTCTCCAGCACTGTCCCTCATCTAATGAACATCAAGGTCCTGAAAGGTAATCTTTCCTTCTATGTCTGCCAAGCACAGATTTCCTCTAGTTTTCTGAGCCCAGAAAAAAATCTCCTGTTTAAATAAACAGATTCGAGCACACCCAGCCCACATTCCAGCCTCACTCTTGCTGAATGCCACTAACAGCCACCTCATAACAATGAACGGACACAGCCAGGCGAGGGTCTGGCACCAAATGTTCCGTGTTCCCATCCTCAGAGATGGCAAGGTGGCAGAGTGGAAAGAAGCCAGCTTCCAACCTCATCTTTCTCTGTCACTGGTTGGGCCTCAGTGTCCCCACTTTTAAAGCGAGGGAGGTTCAGCCTTGGCTGGTATAGCTCAGTGGATTGAGTGCTGGCCTTCAAACAAAAGGGTCGCCGGTTCGATTCCCAGTCAGGGCACATGTCTAGGTTGTGGGCTGGGTACCCTAGTAGGGGGCAGGCGAGATGCAACTGTCACACATTGATGTTTCTCTCCCTCTCTTTCTCTGTCCCTTCCCTTCTCTCTAAAAAAAAAATAAATAAAGTCTTTAAAAAAAATAAAGTGAGGTGGGTTCACTAAATGCTCCTGAACGCCCCTTCAGGTCTGTGCTCCAGTGGACTCTAAGCTGACCAAGGCCTGATGAACCACGCCCCTGGCAACATGTGCTTCCACCCTGGCGAGTATCTCTTTTCCCACATCAATGTTTTCCAGAAACACTTTCCTCATCTCCACAAAGTAGTGAGGAAGGAAGGGACCAAGAGCTCCTGCTGACAAAGAAAACAGAGAGGTGCCCAGAGAGGTTATGTGAGCTATCCGCAGTCACACAGCAGACTCAGCACCAGAACCCAGCTCTTACGTTGCCTTCCAAGGGCCGCAGTGGCTTATTTAAATTGAGCGGTGGGAGAGGGAACCATAGGAGAAGAGTGAAGCCAATCTACAGAATGAAAGCGATGTTGGGGGGCTAAGCAGCATTCCTGTTCCTTCATCTCATGAGGCTTGACAGCTTTTGGGGGAAAGGGAAAAAGGCAGGCAGCAGGAGAGGCCTTGGGTCTGAAATCCAGCTTTCACCATGAGCAGTGAGCAGAGCGCCTAATGACTACAAGCTGTCCTGGAATATTGTCTCGGCCCCGGGGAGCTGCTGGGGAGGCTGGCTGCCGTGCACAGCAGCTGTGAGAACTGCCTGCTGGCAGCTAGCCCAGCCACAAGGGACCACCAGCGACCACAGCCACAGGGCCACTGGCAGGTGGGGCCAGGTATTGGAAAGCTCCCTCCTTCCTCTGCATGGGTCTCCAGAGTCAACCTGGTTAGCAAGGGGCAGGGCTGTGTGACCATGAGGAGTCAGGCCCCAGGTTCTCCTCTCTTCCTGCCAGCTGATAGAACGGGCCCAGCCTCGGGACAGTAGGTCACTCAGGGCACTTCTCCCATCCTCCCTGGGAGGACCTCAGGACCCTAGTGGGCCATGATGAGAATGTCCCTGTCCCCACCCCTTCCTTCCATCAGCAGCTAAGTGCTTAGGCCTAGGTGCTGACCTGAGCTCTTCCATGTTTGAGCTGTGTGACTTTAGGCAAGTTACTTAACTATTCTGGGCAAGTTACTTAACCTCTGAGACAAATATCCATCTCGTAGGATTATTGTGAGGATTAAGTGAGTGAAAACTTAACCAAGTCCTGGCACAGGTCACTGGGTAAACAGTGGCTCTTATTGGTATCATTTCCATCAGTCACCCACCTCCCTGCTTCCCTCTGTGTCAGCCCACCCCCTCTGGTCTCATTGTGAACCCATTCTCTCCTGGAATCACAGACAGGCAAGGCCAAGGCCTGGCTGATTCAGCCAGTAAAGAGAAAACAGGCTGTTTTTTTAAAAAATTCGACAGGTAAGTTACCTGTGTAGACAACAAAAGGAAGAGGAGCCGAAGGTGCCAGCTCCCTGGGTCCTTGTCCCATGCACCGACATGGACGACACCAAAATGAGAGGGGCGGAGAGCGCATCACTTAGGAGCTGGTGCTGGCCTGTAGCTGAGCAGTTCTGTGGTCCGCCCCTGTGCCCTGAGGGGGGATGGAAGCCACACCTCATCAGAACTCAGAGACTGTGAGAAATGGTCTCATGACAGCCTCGCAGAGGAGGCAGGAACGGGAGTGTGAAGTGGCCTCTCAGCAGCTCCGCACAGCCTTTCAGTCTCCAGCGTTCTGGGGGGATTACCAGGTGCCCCGACCAGACTCAGGTAACTGTAGTGCAGGCCTTCCCTGAGTGCCTCTGTGGATACACGCAAGGCCACCAGGCTGCCTCGGCAGAGTGTTCCTCTGCCCTGGTCTCTGCAGTCTCCCTTTGCTCTGCGGCAGTGGGTCCCAGGGTTGGCCACACCCCTCTTTATCGTGTAATGGCATCAGTGATGATGATGATGATGATGATGATGATAGCAGCAAGCATTCAGTGAGAAGTCTCATTGCCAAGTCTTGCGTATTCATGTCGACGAACTCCAAACAACTCCAAGATGCTGCTACTTTCACCATTCCCATTTTATAGATGAGAAAACTGCGCCCCAGAGAGACTGAGTAACTTGCTCAGAACTACTGGCAGTTTGGGATTTCAGTCCTGGCTCTTCAACTCCAGAGCCAGGAACCTTCCTTTAGCTCATTTATGCTGATTCTGTTCCGCAGCACTTCATGAACACCTGTCTCACTGTGAGCTAATGAGTTCCTGGTCTATGAGGACCTCGTTTCCTCCCTCACCTCTGTGTGGTGGTGAGCCTGGTCCACAGGAATTTGTGGCAGAGGCTATCAGTGCCCTGCCAATGGCTCCCATGCCTTCTAGCCCATGTGTCTCTTTGCTTGGGGGTCCTTTCTGGCCACTGGCCCTGGCCCTGTCTGGAAGTAGCCCTCAGCTATAACTTCTGGGGGTTGACAGATAAACACACTGGTCTTTGCCCTTCGGGGAGCTAGTCAGTGTCACAGGCTCTACACGTGTTCCCAGAGTTGTCCAGCAAGACGGAGCCCAATGGCCCACAGTGGTCACCTGCTGGAAACACCCTTTCCTTCTGTCTGCCCTTATTCATCTTATGTCCCCATTTGACTACCAGTCAACTATTTCCAAATAAGCCTCTAATAAATATTGGGTTGGCCAAAAAGTCTGCATGGTTTTTTCTATAAAATAAAAGACACATTTTTCACTTTCACCAATAACTTTACTGATTTGGATATTCTGAGTATATCTGTTGGCTATCTCCTACATGGTATAACATTGATTGTTCTCAATGTCTCAATTTGATCGCTATCAGCTTCAACTGGCCTACCCAACCATGGAGCATCGTCCAGCACGAAATCTCCAGCACGAAACTTCACAAACCACTTTTGACACGTTCGATCAGTCACTGCACCTTCTCCATACACTGCAAAAATCTTTTTATGCATTTCAGTTGCGTGCTTACCTTTCTTGTAATAATAAAGCATACTATGCTGAAAACATTGCTTATTTTCTTCCATCTTCAATATTAAAATGGCTACACAAAAATTCACCAATTTGATAAGTTTTTTTAATGCACGCTGATAGGACAGCTGTCACAATACCGTCCAACAAAATTGTTTCGAAGGAAGTTAAAGACGACTAAGCATTACTAGAGCCATCCTATGGAAAAAGAATAAATGAACTTTTTGGCCACTCCAATAAACTACTTGTCCTTACATCCTCATCTCAGAGTAGGCTTCGGGGAGACCAGCTGAGACACTGCTTCATGTCTGGGGCATGATTAGTCCTGCCTTATGCTGTGAGGTCATAGGAAGGCAAACCTCCAGCCCAATAGTTCTCTACACGTTCATTGTTACAATAAACATGCGTTTATGTTACCCTACATTAGAATGTAGTTTTTTAGGACAAGATAAACCTTACATTGAAAAGACAAACTCACACCACACAGGAGGAGAATCTCCCTTCTTCCCAGTGGAGCCTGATGAAGATCAGCTGGAAGACCCAGACAGGAAGGCCAAGCATCTGAGCAGCGGAAAGAGAAGAGCACAAATGCTTGGGCGTGCCAGGGGTGGTCAGGGAGAGCTTCCTGGAGGAGATGATGAGGAAGCTGGGCCCTGAAGATGATTTGGGATGAACTGGGTGATGAGTGGAGCTCTCAGATGTCAATGAGGGTGTGTGCTCCCTCTTTGGGCAGGAGTAAAAAAGGAAAGAGGTTTGCTTATGAGGTTTTGGGAAGCCCTGCTCTGCTGCTCACCAGCTGAGTGGTCTTGGGCAATAAATAACTCAGTCTCTCTGAGCCTCCCCTGCCCATCTGTACAGGGACCTCACCAGCACTTCGACCTCAGAGGGTTGCTGTGAGGATTAGACAAGGTGATGTGGGCAAAGAACCTGACACTGAGGGTGTGACCAGGGCCTGGCTGCTGTTGGTGGTGCACGTGGGGACATTGAGTGGTCCAGGCCGACTTGCTGTCTACAACTTTGATAGTTCAGGAGTTGCTGGGGTGGCGCCTGGAAGGCAAGATGCCAGCCCTACTCAATTCCAGCCACCTGCACATCATTTCACCGCGGGGAGCCCCAGGTCTCTCATGTAACCACGCGTAAAATGACATTTGAATCTCAGCTCCACCTGCATCCAAAGCTGCAGAGCAGACCTGGATGAAGAAACAGATGTGAACACAGCTTATCAACTGCTAAGTGCCAGCACTTTGGAGAGATTCGAGTGATGGCCACGGTGGCTGAGATTCAAGATTAGGCTGCTCACAGTAGAGGTTTTATTATGAGCAGGAATTCCTAAACTTCCAAGCTGGAAATACCTCTAGACACACCTGTCTAGTTTAACAACCGCACACGTCTCCTTTGAAGATACTTAAACCAAGGCCCAGAAATGGAGGATAATTTACCCAAGGCCAGATGCCTGGCACGAGGAAAGGCAGGGACTTGAACCAGGGACTCTGGCAGCCGGCTAGTCCAGGGCACCTTCCTCTGCACAGTGGTTGCCAGGAGCAAAGCTACCTTCTAAGCAACCCCCCTCAGCCCCACTTCCGTCCTCCATGTCACCTTTCGAGGCTGTGCCATCTGTCTGGCTTCCTTCTCTCCTGCCACCTCCTGCTCCCCTTCAATCCACTGCACTTCACACCTGCCCCACCCCCCCTGCTCCCACCTGGTGACTTGGCTCCCACGTGTTGACCTCACAGTCACTGCACTGGCACAGGTCTGTGTTTGTAAGACTCCTCACTTCTGTTTACTGGTGTTTATCTGGTTGTGTCCTGTCTACCCTTTCAGCCTGGAAGCCACAACTGTGCATCGCGCCTCCCGGTACCGTCACCCACTCCTTGTGGGCCCTGACCTCTGCACACAGTGGTGCTCTGGGATGGCACCAGCCCGTCAGCATGGTGCCCAGGCCTGGGGAGGGCTCAGTGGCTGACACGGGTAGGGATGTGAGGAGCCCCTCACCAGAAAAAGGGGGCCCAGATATTAACTATCATAATCAGAATTAAAATTCGGGTTCCTGTTTATTGTCATTTAGTCTATGTAGGGACTGTACTAAATGCTTTATATGTATATAGTATGTCCTCTTGCTAAAGCCTATGCCACCTGTCTGCCTGATATAGTTATTGTTGCTCCTGTTTTTCAGATAAAAAGTTCAGAGAAGTTACACAGGGTCCGACGGAAGTCAGGCCTGCTTGAGTGTGGTTGGCAGGGTAATAATATAGGTGTAATCATTTATAGTTTTAATCTGAACATTTCACCTAACATGTCATATGATACGCTTGAGTGTGAAATTGCTATGTTACAGAATTACGTGCTTATGATTTGGTAATACAAAAGAGGCGTTATTTGTGCCAGAGCCTATATTTGCTAAAGATCACACAGCTCATGGGTGGTGGAGTCAGGATTCAAACCCAAGTCTTTTTTGCTCCAAATCCCCTGCTTACAGCCACTCGCTTATACTGATCGCCCTTGAGATGACTCACGCACCACCAGTGTCGTCCTTCCCACACTGCTGAAGACAAGGCGGTTCCCACGACCGCAGCTGACTTCTCCGGAGGGGAAATGGGCTGTAGCCATCTCGGAACCACCTGCCAGGAGACCCTGTCCCAGTCAGCTGGTAGAATGGCCGCATCAGACTCTCATATGTTACTAGTGAGAGTCTAAATGGATTCAGCCTTTTAGAGGGTAATTTGGCAGAAGCTCGCAGAAATAAAATGTCATTCTTTGACACGGCAATTCCTCTTCTAGAAAGTAATCACCCAAGAGCACAACGGTGCCAACACACAGCCAGCCACTGTGGACGAGCTGCGGGCCTAAGGGTGCGCAGGCAGAGAGGTGCACTGCAGAGGACCTGTGTGGTCAGCAGAGGGCTGGTTATGCAAACTCTTGCATCCATAGGGTGGCTACGAGGCAGCAGTTAAAATGAATGAGGCAGACTTATGTAGACTGACGTGGGAAGACCTCCAAGACATATGGTAAGCAGGAAAAATGCAAGCTGCAGAACACTATGTGAGGTGTGTATATAAAACGCCCAAAACAAATCCAAATGATATATGTGTAGAAATAAATGCCAAGAAAACGGACTGCAGTGATACATACTGAACTGCAAACTGTAGTCACCCCAGGGGTAGAACAGGGTTGAGGAGGCAGAGGTAGGTAGGGTTGTTACTGTTTGCTCTCTGCACGTGTGTATTTTTTCCTAATGAGAAAGTGTTCACGATCCACTTGTATAATTGAAAAACAAGCCAAACCCCAGGCCCAGGTAGCTCTCAGAGGCGCCTACAGAGGAAGGAGGCAGCGAGGGTGGATTTCCCAGACCACTGGGGTCTCTAGGGAAATGGTCCAGAAATCAGCCTGACCCTGTGGGAGGCCCCTGCAGTGTCCCCAGGGAAACCACCACCTATCGCTCCCCAGGGCAGCTGCCTGAGACCCCTGCAGTGGTCCTTAGCACGTATGTCCAATGGGCCCACTGACTCAGTGGTCTGTTCAACCAGTCCAGGGATGGATGAGGGGACTTAGAATCCCAATCAACAGGACGGGGCCGGGAGAATCTAGAAGTGTAGAGTCCCAGAGTGGGGAAAAGGAAGTAGGTGTCAGAGACCAACAGGGCAGCAAGCCCCCCTGGAGGAGGGAAAGGGGACAGATGTATGTGGGAAGGACACATCGGTCTGGATTTTTGAAGGGTATACTTCCACTGGAAAAGAGGAGCCCCCTGGGGGGAAGTCATAGATGAGCCTTCCACTGCGATGTGGGGCTGAGTGTCCTTCACACTCCCCAGGCCCCCATCATCACAGGTCCCCCCAAACCACCTAAGAGAGCCCCTTCCTCGCTCCACCATTTCAGGGTGCCGAGGAGCGCTGTGTCTGGACTCGGTCAGACCAGGTTTGAATCTGCTTCTAACCAGCCTCGACAGCACGAGCCGCTCACTCACCTTTCTGAAGCTCCGTTTCCTCGTCCATAAGACGAGAAAGTCTTAGAAACGTCTCACAGGCATGTGGGGAGGTTACATACAATAAACACTCAGAAAGCATCATTACATCTGCATAATAGATGTCTGATAAATGTGCTGACTAATTATTCCTGGGTCCCAGCTAACACCTGGGCAAGGCCGGGGGCTTTTTAAAAAGGCGTAACTCAGCTTTTTGTCTTTAATCTCCTAAAGCCACAAATGAATTTCCTCTTCATTTCCAAAAACAGGTTCACACTCCTCTACCTAAAACCCTTGTGGCTGGGTGTGTTTCAGAATTCAGAACTTTCAGAGTTGAGAGATATCCATAAACGTATCAAACTCTTAGCAGGACCCGGGGAAGCACGTGCAAATATCAAACAGAGTGATATTTGTGCAGCAAAACATATGAATATCCACACTAAAGGGGGTAAATAATTTAATAGTCTCCTATCAGGTCAGCTCAAATTTTGCTGCCAAATGAGTTACAAAAACCTTTGGTTCTCCGAGTTCCTGGGGGTATGGAGTTTTAGACTAGAGAAGGTGTGCTTTATGAAGCCACTGTACTCTCAGACTGCTTTTCCACTCCCAAGAGTCCTCTTGCTGTGCTGCAACAGCTCGAGGAAAAAAGTATTTTTATCTCTGCTCTACAGGGGAGGGCATGGAGGCTCAGAGAAGGTGATGTGACTTGCCCAACATCACCCCGCCCACGGATGTCAGAGTCAGGACTGGGACCTGGGATCTTAGATTTCCTGGGAAGGCAGTGAGAGACAGGGCTCAGAGGCTTCCTCTGCGCCCCCTGGAGCCCCGGGCAGCCAGCTTGAATTCCTGCTCTGAGCCAGGCAGCCGACGGGCCGGCCGACGGGGAACATGTGCCGCTCACAGCTGGTCTGTGCTGTCCTCCTGCACACGGAGCACCAGATACTGGCCTCAGAGGTCTCCATCTCCATCTGCGAGTTTCCGGGGATGACAGTAATGAAACTGTAATGGAGCAGAGTTTTTACCCTACCCATGTGTTTTCACTTCAGCCATACAACTAAGATACTTCCTGGCATCTGGGTTCAATTGCAGGCGGACCGGGGAGCTGGTGGCAATGGAGGAGGTGGAGGAGGAGAGGAAGCCAGACTGAGACTTCCCAGTCCCGCTGCAGATGTGCCTGGAGCTACAGCGTGCCCTCTCCCTGCTCAGTCCCTGCAGCCAAGACCAGCCAGATGCTGTGGATGACTGGGGTGCCAGAGATATAAATAAGTGGTTGAGCACAGGGAGTCAGGGAAGGTTCTGCAGCCCTGCTGGTCTGTGTGAGATGGTGTCTCATGGGGAGAGGTGATTTTTCAGCAGAGGAAGCCGGATCCTGACCTGGAGTCTACTGGGTAGATGGAGCTTCCCCGTGAGCCTTTGAGCTGCAAGAGTGTATTTGGGTCTCTCTCTGGGGGATGGCTGAGCAGTCAGGCTCCACTGGACCTGCACTCTCCCGGGAGGCTCCAGGAGGCTCAGGCACCATGTTAGGATTAAAAGCACTGATGTGGCCTGAGGACAGCTGAGCCTGTGCCCTGTGCCTGTACCCTCCCAGCACAGGGAGCAGCAGCAGCCCCAGCTGCCCTCTGACCCCCCAGGCTTTTTGGATTTAAGCCCAACTTGTTCTGGGAAGACGTGTCCAATTTGCTTCACTCCACACTATGAGCTGGTGACCCTGGGCCAAAGACTGGCCAAAGCGCAGCTTGCAAACCGGCGGGTGCTTTCCCAGGCCCACCAAAATGCACTGTCACATTTGGTGGCAGATGGTGTGGTGTGGTGGCTAAATACACAGGCTCTGAAGTCACACAAACCTAGCTCAAGCCCTCATTGTATCAGGTACTATTGTGTGACCTTCCAGTTACCAAACTTCTCTGTGCCAGAGTCTCCTTGTCTATAAAATGGGAGTGGAAATAACACTCGCTCTTAGGCTTGTAGGAGTTAAATTAGCTAATTTATGGTGGGTTTTCTAGAACAGAAACTATTATCAGAGAAGCCAAAAGGGCTTCTGGAAATTAATTGGACATTCTTCTCACCCTGAGGATGAGCTTCCTTGAGACCCAGACAGGGGAAGCAGATCTTGTTGGCAATGGAGCCGGGACAAGGCCAGGCCTTCTTCCCACACCCACCCGTGCTCCTTCCCGCTTCCCCTGTGGCTTGAGTCCGCGTCCAGGCCTCATGACAGGCCTGTGTCTCACCATCCCATAAAGCAGTAGTTATCTGCCATTAAGTGAAAAACAATCAATCAAATCTCTCTCTCTCTTTCTCTGAAAAAGTGGTACTGTCTTTGAAAAAAATATGTATTGGTGTATAGCTATTATAGTTACACATGCTAAATGAAAGTCTAGAAGGAAATAAACACAAATCAGCAGATAATGACTACTCATGTCTATTCTTTTGTCATGCTGAACCTTCCCCCTGCTTGTGTATCCAGCTTTGTAGGATGGATGGATGGATGGATGGATGGGTGGATGGATGGATGGATGGATGGATGGATGGATAGGATAAAATCTTTTAGTAAGCCTTCAGATTGTTGGTTACAGATGTCCAAGTTGCCAGCATGGCCCAGGGGCTGCAGTCTAGGTGCGGGCTTTAGCTTCCAGCAGGCCTCACTGAGGATAACCAGGGTTAGAGAGGCAGGGAAGAGGGACATGAGCTCTCAGGGATGAGTCAGCAGAGGGGCAGTGATGCCTTCTGCCCAGCCTTTCCCATCTTGGGAAGAACCCATCTTTACCCTCCTGGGCCCCTTAGGCTGCATGAACTAGTGTCCCAGTCTCTGGCTGCCAGCCAGCTAGGTGTATTTGCAGGACTGACCTAACCAGAAACACTCTGGAACTTGTCCATTTGGGGGCACACATGTCACATGTTCCCACAACAGGTTTGGAGGGCATAGCTAGACCTGCAGGAGCTGGCAAGGGGGTCACTGTCCCTTACCATCCTGCTTTTGACTTCCAAGTTCAACAGATTGCTTAGCTCCACTCTTATCTCTGAGATGGGGGTGGAGTATGTGTATGCGCGTGGGTTGTTGGGGGCTGAGAACTGAATCATTTTGGTGTCAGCAAGATACATATCAGAAAAACATGTAATTTTATTTCTAGAACCCACGCTCAGAAGATGGATTCAGGCAGCAGGTAAAGCAACTCTAAGATGCCATCGATGTGATGGAGCCCATGGCTGAGTACCTCCTTTGTCTGGAATCTCACTTCTACCTGAGGTGACCCATTCTGTGATGATTTGCCTAAGGCCTCCACTCCCCTGGAAATGATTCTCCTTAGCTAAGTGGGCCCAAAGCCCTGGGCATCACTAGGAACCCTAGACGTTTTTCAACATGGTGCGATTTGCCAATGGCCCAGGAGGAAAGGGCCTAGGTACCAACCAATGGCGTGGTTCAGAAGTCTTCTGTCTTTTGTTCAAAAGCGTACCCCTACCAGGTTGTGATGAGAAACTGGAAAGGGTCCCTTAGTTTGTGGTTTGTCTTTTTATTACAAAAAAAATACAGTGCCCTGGCTATGTGGCTTAGTTGATTGGAGCATTGTCCCATACACCAAAAGGTTGTGGGTTCAATTCCCAGTCAGGGCACATACCTAGGTTGCAGTTTTGATCCCTGATTGGGGCACATACAGGAGGCAACTGATTAATGTTTCTCTCTCACATCAATGTTTCTCTCTTTCTTTTCCCTTTCCCTTCTCTTTAAAAATCAATAAATATATATCCTTGGGTGAGAAATAAAAAATAAATAACACAAATAAAAACAGTTTTATTGAGTTATAATTTGCATACCATACATCTCACTCAAAGTGTACAATCCAGTGGTATTTAGCATATTCACAGTTATGGAACTGTCACCACAGTCAGCTTTGGAAGAGTTTCATGGAAAAAAAAGCCTTATACCAACTAGCAGTCACTCCCCAATAGCCCTCTACCCGCTCTCCACACCCTGCAGCCCTAGGCAACCACTAATCAATCTACTTTCCATCTCTGTAGATTTGCCTATTCTGGACCTTTTATATGAAAGGAATCCTACAATATGTGGTCCTTTGTGACTGGCTTCTTTCACTTAGCATAATGTTTTCAAAATTTCATCCATGTTGTAGCGTGTACCAGTGCTTTGTTCTTCCATATTACCAAATAATGTTCCACTGTGTGGATGCTCCACATTTCACCTACCCACTCATCATCTGACAGGCATTTGGGCTGTTTCTACTTTTTGGCTATTACAAACGATGCTACAGTGCACACTCATGTACACGTTTTGTAAGGACATATGTTTTCATTCTCTTGGGGATATCCTTAGGAGTGAAATTGCTGGATCTTATGCAAACTGTATGTTTGATCTTTTGAGGAGCTGACAGAACAATTTGTCATTCTACAAACCTACCAGTAGTGTATGTGAGGGTGGCAGCTTCTCCACATCCTGGCTAATACTTGTTACTCTCCGTCTTTGTGATTATAGACACCTTAGTGGGTATGAAGTGGTAACTTATTGTGATTTTGATTTGCGTTTTCTTGATGGATAATGATGTTGAGCATCTTTCCATGTACTTTTTGGCCACTTATACAGCTTTTTAGGGTAAATATCTACTCATATCCTTCACTTAGGTTGTTTTTTTTTATTATGGTGTTATAATACCTTCTTAAAAATATTCTAGACAAGTCTCTTATCAGATATAAAATTTGCACATAATTTCTCCTATTCTGTGGATTTTCTTTTCACTTTTTAAATGGATTTATTTATTTAGAAGAGGGGAAGAGAGGGAGAGAAACATCAACATGAGAAAAAAACATAGATCAGTTGCCTCTCATACATGTCTCAACCAGGGACCAAACCTGCAACCCAGGCATGTGCCCTGATCAGGAATCAAAGCGGTGGTCTTTCCCTTTGGTGGCTTTTCGGGATGACATCCAACCAACTGAGCCACATCAGTCAGGGCGTCTTTTGAAGCCCAATGGTGTCTTCTGAAGCACAAAAGTTTTTCATTTTGATGTTTTCCAATTTATCTGTTTTTTTTCCTTTGTTGCTTATGCTTTTGATGTCATATCAAAACACATCTGAGTTTTATTTAATCCAGGGTCCTCAGATTTACACCTATTTTTTCCTTAAAGTTTTATACTTTTTGGTTCTTTAGGTCTTTGATCCATTTTGAGTTAATTTTTATAAATGATATGAATAAGGGTCAAATTTTATTTGTATGTCTTTTGATAAACAGACATTCTTAACTTTAATGTTTGACCTAATCTTTTAGTTTAAAATTAGTACTTTGGGGGTCTTAGTTTAAAAATATTTCCACGCTCCCCAGGATCAGAAAGCTATTCACTTTTATTTTCATTTAGAAATTTAAAGTTTTATTTTTGATGTTCAAGTTTTTTAATCATTTGGAGTTGATTGTTCTTAATGGTGTGAGGTAGGGATTCCATTTTGTTCCCCTCCCTCGCCCATTTATGCCCAATTATTCTGTACCTTTAGGGAAAACACCTACTTTCCCCGCTGTTGCACCATGCCACCTGAACCACGTGTCAGAGGTAGTCTGGGTGTGAGGTCAACAAAACCAGGTTCAAACCCTGACCTTCTCATGCCAGCTGTATGACTGTTGGCAGGTCTTGTAACCCGTTTGAGCCTTGGCTGTTCCCACCTGGAGACTGGGTTGTTTGAAACTAACATCATTAAGAAGAAGTTGTAATGCAAAAGCAAAACACGTGATAATGATGATGCTGATGACAGTGACAAAGATGATTCAGAGTGGTCAGATGTGAAGGCTTCATCCACTCTCAGCGTTCAGGGGGAATGGTTGTTTCCGATTAGCTTTGTCTCGTGAACCAGAAAGAACCCCAGCAGTTACACCGAGTGAGGGAGGGTCTGGAGGGAGGAAGCCCCAGAATACAAACACCGTAGTGAACAAAAAATAGGCTGGGGTGGGGAGTCCTGGGGGATCAGGGGCCACAGCATCCTGGTGCCTACAATGGGGAAGAGCACGTGGAGTGGGTAAGAAGACCCACTTTGAATGTTTGGGTGGGCCATAGAGGAGGAAAGTCAAGGTCAGCTCTCTTGAGCTAGGAGGAGGCCAGAGACTGCCTGGGTGGCCTTCTAACCCTCCACAGGCCTCACACAAAGCTGACATACACACTAGAAAGGCCTACCCAGGTTCCCTCCCCGGCACCTGAACTATGACTGCTTCATCTACTACTCTGTATTGTGGGGTGTTTCTATAGAAGTCAGGCTGTCCCAGCAGCCTGGGAACTTCCAAAGGGCAGGAAGCCTAAAGCCCAGCACTCAGCAGGTGTTCCGTAAACGTAGGATGAGTGAAAGAAAGAATGAAAATAGAATGAAAATGGAGTTTAAGCCACGTGTATGGGGATTCTGCTAAGGAGGCGCCACGTGGCCTCAGAATGACCCATCCTGGGTGTGACGGGAGGTTGCTCCTCCCTTTAACCCGGTGCCCCCTCCGGGCTTTCTGCCCCGCAATTTCCATGACGCCACCCTCCCCAAAGCCTCCTTTCTCCTAAAATCCTGGTGTCCACAGTCCCCTGAACCCTGTCTCCTAGAACCACTCTTTCTCTCTCCTCTCTGGAACCGTCCTTTCCTCCTCGGCCTGCTCACCCTGGATCTCACTCAGGCTGACATCTTCAGGAGCCTTCCAGCTCTCCCAGAATCTCCTCTCCCTCCTTTCCAGAGTTGCTCTGGAGTCTCCCATGCAGTCGTCATCTATATGCTCAGCTGGGGGTTTCACCAAAAAGCAGGTCCTTCTGTTTTCCTTGGGGGAGGGGGTGTCATTTCTCACTGACCTTTTCTTCAGACGTAGGAGAAAGCCTAAAAATCTCCTCCAGACCCCACCCAAGCCCTGTGCTTGCAATACAGAGACCCCTGAGCCCTTCACAGTACACTGTGTCTGGAAAAATCGGAGCAACCCCCACACAAGGCCCGTGTTCCAATTTGAGAAAAATAATTTCCATGCTGATGAGCCACAAACCATCCCCAACGCACCCAACACACACCGGCACACAGAGGCCAGAGCCAAGGGCAAGGCCCGGCCCAGGATACACTCCCTCCTCAGCCAGGTGGAAACAGAGGAGGGCAAAGTCGAGAACATGGGGAAATTGGGGGTGACAGAGCCAGGCAGGATGGAGCAAGAGAGAAATGGAGAAACATGATGTGAGCCAAACTTGCAAATATCAGAAAACACAGCCAAACTGCCTGTCTTCGCTTCCTCTGCCTCCCACTCTCGCTCTCGTACTAGACGGGCTCTGTAATGCAGATTTCCCCACAGTATAGGAAGTCCTAGAGAAGTCCCCTTTTGCTGCAGCAACTGTCTCATGCAACACGCGCCTGCCAGGTGCTGCCACCTTATTTTCTAGGGCATCTCCAAAGGGCACGGCTTCCTGATCTGGGCTTCCTGTTTACAGACGTACCCCTCAAGGTGGAAACACAATGAACAGAAACGTGCTTTTGTTTTATTGTTAACGTAGGTCTAGATACAAAACCTAGAATATTCCATGGGGCCCTTCCCCCTGATTCCTCCCTGTGAGCGCCCATTCCATGGATGTCCTTGTCTATAACAGCCCCTACGCCGCCTGCTCACCTGTGCCACCTTTGGAACCGCCACTTGACTGTAAGTCGGCACCTCTGCCTGCCTTTGCTCTGAGGAGCCTGCAGGACACGTATTAATTCAGCAGCTACCAGCGCGTTCTGGAACGCGGGCCGCGCAGCCAAGAAACGCGGCGGCTGCTGAGGGAGACTGAGGCAAGAGGCTGATGAGCCCAGGGCTCTGCTCAATTAAGCTGTCGCTGGGCTTTAAAGCTATGGGCCAAACACACAGAAACACTTGTAATCGCTTTGTGTTTGTGCTTGGCAACTTACTTTCCAAATTACCATTATTACCCTGGAAAATATTTTCCCTTTAGATGCACAATTTAGCTTTTAAAAAAGAACGTTATTTTATGATGTCTTGACGTCCACATTTTTCTTCCAGGGAAATCTATCTCCAACTTAACAATTGAAGTCAATGAAAAAACAGGATTCGTTAGGCAGAAACTAAGTTTCTTCCCCTTCCTTCTAACACGCGTGGCGATCTTCCCTCCTCCCATTCACTCTCCGGCCCTTTGGCACGCAAGGCCACTTGCAGTTGCTTCCTGTAGCTCTCATGGATGACCTCGAGGTCCTGAGCTTGACCCCTGAGAGAAAGATGGTCTGGGGAGGAGATCCAAGTTCACTTTAAATGCAGCCACGTCCTCCCAGCACAGACTCGTGAGAGCCTGCGGTTATCCACCCAGAGCCGGGGCGGAACTGGAAGCTCATCTACCTCCAAAGAGACCATGATCTGTTTTCCAGAACGACCGTCTCCTCACGCTCTTTGTGGAGGGCTCCAGAGGCAGACAGTCCTCAGGCACCTGTTCCAGGCTCTGTGGCGGAGGGTCCTCCCTTGACACCCGCTGCAATCTCACCGGCCACAGCCACATACTGGGTTTCCAGATTTAGTCACAACAAAAACAAAATAAAGGACCCCTAGGTAACTTTTAAGTTCAGATAAACAGTGTATAGTTTTTAATATAATATTTATCATGGAATATTTGGGATATCCTTATACTACTGATAATTTGTTGTTTTATCCTGAAATTCAAATGTAACTGGGTTTCTTGCATTTATCCGGCAACCCCCGGCATGACCGTGTCTCAGGCTGATGTTCATCGCAGCCTGTGAGCGCATCGCTAACGCCAGCCGGGGACTGCCGTTGGAGCACTGACTTCTGCTGCAACTCGGGAGGACCTGCCCTGTCCCACAGCGGAGGAGCTGCTTTGGATATCACTCCCGAGGAGATAATAGCACATATTAGGGTCAGTGCATTGAACTCCCTGTGAAATTCATGATGTCTGATGACTGATTGCTATCACCTGTCAGGAGGGAAGGCAGAGGGTGGTTGCACCAACCAGACAGGTCCCAGCAGCCAGAGCGGGACAGGAGGCATGGCCCCTTTTCCCGCACCAGTGAGGAAACGCCACACAGAATGCACAGACAGGCCTGTGAAGTCCAGAGCAGAGGCTGCCAAGAGCCGGCCAGTCAGGACCCCGTAGCTAAGGGACAGATCCCAAATAGGGAGGAAGGAGAGGGACCCAGGAGGAGAGAGGAGCCGTGGGGAGGAGCAGACAGAACTAGAGTAGAGCACAGGCTTGGGCAACTTGGGCAGTGGAGGAGTTTCCCAGGCAGAGCTGAGATGCTGAACAGTTGAAAAGGTCCTAGTGGGCTGCAAACCTGGAGGGCTCCTCAGAGGAGTGGGGTCAGCTGCAGCAGGATGAGGCAGAGTGGAGTGAGTTGGAGCCCTGAACTTAGGAAACCAAAGTCCAAACCAAATGTGGCAGATCTTCCTTGGTCCTCTTCCCCTCAGGCCTGTCAGGGCGGCCCAGAGGAGAGGTGAGGCTGGTCTTTCCCAGCCAGCGAGCACGGAGGGTCTCAGGAGGCACTGAGCGCGCAGGGCGCTGCCAGGAGAGGCAGGGAGGCTGCTGGCGGAGTAGGAAAAGCAGAGCAGGCGGGGCTTTCTGAGGCCTCAAAGAGAGAAAAAGTGTGTTTGTGCGCGTGTGTGTTTAAACACTCTAATGTTTTGGCCACTGAATTAGCCAGCATTCTCAGCTGCCAATGAAAGACACTCAAGCCAAGCCGGCTTGAACCATCAGGCGAGCGCATGGGCGTTAAGAGGCTGGGTGCGTCTCGGTGGACGGAGAGGCCCACGCACTGTCAGCGCGCTGTCTCTCACTCTCTCGTCTCCTGGTCTCTTTCGGTGCGCTGGTTCATCAGACGACGGCTCCCTGCGGCTCTCAGCAACTCCATCGGCTCCGCAGCCAGCCGGAGCAGTGGTGCTGGCGGCAGCGCTGGGGCTCGTCCCGGGCTCTGGTTCGGGTCACGTGCTCACTTCCCAACCATCATTAGGCTGCGAGCAGAGGACACGTGGAACTGACAGGTCAAGGGTTCAAGTCTGGGGCATGGTGGGGGTTCAGCCATGTTCATCTCAGGGACTCTGAGAGAAGGGATCCCTCAAAGGGAAATTGGATGCTGTTACAGGAAGCCTGAGGGGTAAGGAAGGGATGATGCTCAGGTAAAAGTCATTAATGTCCAAGACAGTCCAAAGCTGACTTGATCTTGGCAGCAAAGGGGCTGGATGGGGGTTGTTAGCTTATTTTATAGAGAAGAAAACTGAGGCTCACGGACCTTGTGATTTGTCCAACATTATGGAGCAAGGTGGAGGCGTAACAGGATTCAAACTCAGGTTTCTTGGCCCTGACATGGCCACACCAAGAAAGCCAGCCGTTCCCAGTGGAAACGGGCCTGATCCCTTCCCTCCAAGGGCCTCAGCAGCCAGCACTGCACCATGCTCAGCCACTGTGAAGAGACTGCTCCCAAATTCTGTGTAAAGGAACAAGAATTTCTTCAGAGCAAGCCACCTGTGAGTGGAGAGGGGTCCAGAGAGTGAGCTATGGGCCTCGGAGAGAAATGGAGTGACTGTAGCTGGGTATTCACGAGCAACAGGGATGTTCACCAGGAGCAGTGAAGGAGGCCTCCCAGGCAGGCAAACAGGCAGCCCCAGAGTGGGCGCTGGCAGGAACAGCTTCCTGTAACCCTTGCAGCCCCAAGAGGAGGGCCCGTGAGGCCCGGAGCCCTCTAACCAAGGAGGCAGCTTGCACCAGGCTCACCACAGAGGCCCAAGGCTCTGTCCATCCCCAGCTACAGTCCTGAGTAAAAATCAGCTTTGCCACTGACTCAATAAAAACATCCAAATTTCCCAAAATAATATTGACCCTCATTACAGACATACACTCAGATATGTTCATTTTTTAAAAGATGGTTTTTGTGCTCCCGCTATTGAAAAACCACCCTGGACCAGATGAAGTCCAAGGACTTTCTTAGAGGCCAGGTCTTTCTGGCAGGGCCTTTGGCTTCAAATATCTGTTAGGTACTGCAGGGCATGGGGGTGGGGAGGGTGGACAGATGTGGGGCTGGAGGAGCTGATGCTTAGGAGCTGCCCCACCCCCCAGTCCTCTCATTCCCTTTCCCAGCTTTTCCGGGAGGTGCTTCACTGTGGGTCAGAGGCGAGTCTGAGACTTTGCAGTCTCTGAACTCGGGCAGTTCCCTTCCCTGGAGCTTCATTTCTTGACTTGCAAAATGGGTAATAGGAAGTTTGAGGCTGGACTGTGGCCCTGAGCACAGACTGCTTGCACCCTGTGACATGGGCATGCTGTGTCCCCAGCTCCCTCTTGGCTCTGCTCCGTCTGTCCCACCCCCCTGTGCCCCAGAGTGCCTTGTAAGTGGTTTTAAGGACACCAGCTGCATCTGTCGGTATTTGACAGGCGGTTGAATCAGAGACTGGAGTTTCTGTTTGAAGAGCAAAGGAGGGCTCCAGAGGGAGGCCTTGAACTTCCAAGGAAATACCGATGGGTCAACTTTCTGTCTGTCAAAGACAGCCCTGCTGAAGGGGCTTCGAAGCCTTGAGTGATCAGCTCCCAGCTTTTTTCTGGGAGCCAAAGTCAGGGATTTCTGCCCTCTTCTCCCAAGGGCCCACACTGAACTTCGGGAGTGTCAGACCAGGTAAACTGCCTTTGCTTCTGCAGCGTTAGGCTCACGGTGACTGGGTCACATGTGGGGGTGTCGAAGCTGGCTACTGGTAGGGGTTTTTTAAACTGACTTTTAATTGCACAAGAGATAGTCTCCTTTTTTTTTCCAGCCTTCCTTTTAAAGATTAAGGAATCCAGGTAAAATCAAAGACCCCTGGGAGCACCACACACTGGCCCATTCCTTACTCCCACACTCTTCCCCATAACCCCTGGATGTATTGGGTAAAAAAAAATAAAATAGGTCATGCTCTACATATGGATGCATTTTCTTTTCTATATAAATTGTGTCTGCATCGGACACTGCCCATTATCCACCCACGAGCCAACTGCACCCCTTTCTTCCCTGCTAACAGGACGGGAAGTGCTTAGGTAGCAGGGAGAAATCTCTTGATTTCGGGGAGAGCAGCTTCTCCCTTCCACCAACCCCTACAGAATGAATCATGATTGTTTTAAATGATTTGTTATCATTTCATTCCTTTACCCAAAAAGATATAAGGGTTTCTAATGAGATATAAGGGAACTTCTACTATGGAAGGCTTGCTTCCCTTACCAAAGAAAAAGCCAAAAACGTGTGAAGAGAAAATCGTTTCGCTTCTTCCTTCTTCCTGCCTTGAATGTGATGTCTGGAGCTACAGCAGCCATTTCATCACCGGGAGGCAATGAGCAAAAAGGAAAGGCCAAGAGAATTCCTGAAGATGTATTGTTGAGCAGCGGACCCAACCTCAGCCATTGCTACTTCTGTTCTCCTTGTCACTTAAGAAAAAAATAAATTCCTCTTCCTTTAAGCTATAGTAGGGTAGATGATTGGTTACTTAAAGCAAAAAGGAATTCTGACTCAGGATCACACTGCATATGTTAATCAATGACTTGCTTTCTTCCCCACTCAAAAATGATTCTGAGAACTATCCATGTAAGTTTGCAGGGATCATCTTTTAACCAGTAAATTGCATTCCACTGCGGAATAAGCCGTATTTCAAGGTAGTCATTCTCGATTGGGAATATTTCATTTACTTCACATCTCTGTTTCATCATCAATGCTGGAATGGACATCCTGTGCACGTGCTAGCATTTCCTCAGGTAGATTCCTAGAACTGTAACTGCTGGATCTCAGGCGCTGCACACTTGCAGGTTTACTGTATTGCAGCTAATTGCTGCGGAAGTGTTGCAGCCAATTGACCCTTCCACCCTTGCGGGTGTGGGTCCCTGGCCTCGCACCCTGGTCTGCGTTTCTCTGACCCAATCAGATTGGAAGCTTTGCCAATCCGATGATAAAATTGTTACTGTGTTTTACTTTCCCTCATGACTGGGGTGGGGGGGGGCGGGGGCGGGCAGGGGGAGCGTGGCTGTAACGTGTGCATTAGTCAGTAGTGCTTCTTTGCAAATTGTTCAGAGTGTTTGCTCACTTTTCCATTGTGTCCCTTATAATCATTCTGTTTGTAACTTGTCATAACAAACGTTTATTTGTAAATAAAACATTACTAATTTGTAACCATTCCTGATGTATTATGTCTGGAATGGGCTCCTTTATAGGTTGTGTCTGTTTCAAGACTCTTCTCCCGATAAATTGCTTGTGTTAACCCAGCCTCAGCAGCCAGCCCCGCATACTTCTGCCGTGTGTCTAGGACACAGAGTGCGTAGTGGCAGAGCAAGGACTTGAGGCCGGGTCATCTAACATGAGGGAGAGTTTTGTTCTCTTTCTGTTGTGTCCTGCTGCCCGCCTGGTGGTTAATAATCACAAGCTGCTTCTTCTCCTCCCCTGACTCCCTGGGTGTCCTCTCCTCCTTCTTTGGCTGAGGGTTCCACCATTTGGGTCACAGCTCTGGGTTGGGCATCAAAGGAGAGGCATCTCTCCACAGGTGACTTGGGTTTCCCTGGGAAGAGGAAAGAGCATGCAAAGGGCTCGTATTTGGGGGCCTCTTCTCTCTCTCTAGGGTCACAAGGATCTGGGGGTGGCCTCCTTATCCACCTCCCGTGGTACAGTGGAGGTGGCTGCATAATTCATTCCTGGGGTCTTTGGCTGCAGCTCCCAGGGGCACAGTTCCTTATGTTCACTCCTCCTACCTCCCCCTTAGGACCCCTGAGGGGTCTCCCAGGGCCCCGTCGCTGGGTGGGCTCTGGGCTCCATAGCCTCACATCCCACAGACACCCGTCTGCTCCCCACCCAGGGTGTCTCTCCGAGTTCCGAGCTCACCCTTCCTAAGTCACCCTCTCTGTTCTCCCTCCTCACACCCACGCAGGACAGTCATTGCAAGGGCTCTTGTAGAGCCTGGGCTTGGCACACAAAAGCCCCCGAACTAGCCGCCACCCTGTACTGCCCATTGGGCCCCCTGAATGGCTTCTCTTCTTTGTCCCTGCTCCCAGTCCTTCCTCAAGATTAGGGCCAAGGCTCTGGTATCCCCAGCTCCAGGAACTTGCCATTCAGTCTCCTTGGCCCCAGATCTGCTGTGTGCCTGTGGGTGGGATGGTTGACCTCTCTGAATTTCTAGGTGTCTCTCTGGAAAGTGAGGTTTCTGGTCCTCACTGCCCAGGAGCCTCCTCCCCTGGGATGACCAGATGCCTGGGAATGCAACCAAGGACCAAGAGCACACAGGGTGGACTGTCCTCTGCTGACGTCACATTTCTCCTGTGGATGAGTTTTTGTAGATCAGCCCGAGACCAGGGGCACCAAGACCCTGGGGTGTCTGCCCCTGGTTTGCCTGCTGGGTCAGACCCCAGTTCATGGTGCTTCTTCTGCCCTCCTTCTGTCCTGGCTGCACCAAGGATGCTGGAGCCGCTACAGCAGCCCAGATCAGAGGCCACATACCTCTGCCCTGCAGGAAGTCCCCTCGTAGTTCCCCATCGATTGCAAGGCCCAGCTGGCTGCAAAGCTCCTGACAGTCTGGCCCAATAACCCTTCAGGCTCCTCTCTGTGGTGAATCCATGCCCCAGCCCATCAGACAAGCCCCTGTTGTCCAGAAGCGCCATGTTCGGTCACACACCACGTCTTTGCAAGACTGTTGACTCTTCCCCAAATACCTGTCTGACTCATTGTGCCTACCTGGCAAACTCCTACTCATCCTCCAACACCTGGATTCCACATCTCCCCAACCCTGACCATTGATTGGTCTGTCCCTCCTCGCGTGCAGAACTGGAGCCCCAACCACACTGCAGTTTGTTACTTATTGACCTACGTGTCAACTTGAAGATCAAGGGCAGAGGTGGCAACGTGGCCATCTTTGTACCCCGGGGTTTTCAAAGTATTGGATAGAATAAATCTCAATACATATTTGGAAAGAGAGAGAGGGAAGGGAAGACAGAGAAATATATAATTCTTTAAAACCCACATGAGGTAGGTAAAATTTGCCCCAGTTTTCAAATGAGATAGTGAACCTTAGGAAGATCAAGTCATGGGCCCAAGGTCCCACAGCTTGAGGGCAGTGGGAGCAAGGTTTGGGTCCAGATGGCCTGGCCTGACTCCAGGACCCAGGCACTGGCCCAGAGTGCTCTATGGCTCCTACAGGGCAGCGTCTCATAGACTTTGGACCCATGACATCTCCAGGCCTCACTGAAGGTAGCTGAAATTATGATATAGAACCAGTTTGGTAAAGCTGTGTGTCCTGGAGTGAGTTGCTTAACCTCTCTGGTCCAGCTTCCCCACAGGCAGAGCAGCAGTAGCGGTCTTACAGGGCATTTTTCCCAGGTCTTATTTGGTTCGCATCAGATACAGGAAGGGACAGGGGGCTTTGACAGGTCTGCAGGACCAGACTTCTGTGTCAGATCCCCATTCATAAACACACACAGCAGAGCCAGCCAAGCTCCCCTCGGGGGCCTCCACCGCCCCACTCCTCACCTGCCTGCTTTGGAAACAAGCAGGCCAGTAAGCCCCAGCCAGGCCGGCGGGGGCTGGGGGCTGGCGAGCAGCCTGGCCCCCACCTCCTCTCCCTCCGTTAATGCACAAGTGTTGTCACATTCTGGGAACGGTCTCAGGCCCCAGACACCCCGGAGGTTTCCACGGTGAATGCTGTGTTATTTAACTGGTGAGTGGGGAGGTAGAAGGCGCCAAACAGACACGCCTCACCTTGCTGAGGCCAACTTGACCCCGGGAGGCTCTGGCCAAGAAAGAAAGGAAGGCACTTGCACAGGGCCTGGAAAAGGTGTTTGACTGTAGCTCTCCGCACCAGGAGCCTTGGTCCGCCTTCTGAGGAGCTGTCTATCCTGAGTTCGGCCTCTCCACCGCCCTCAGGCCCGGGCTGACATTTTCCAGAAAGGAGGGATGAGGAGGCTTGGTCGCCGGCCCTGGAAGATGACTGCACGCTGTGCCGAGAGACAGTCATTCCCGCAACAAACACGTATGGCACAAGCACTGTGCGCTAGGCTGTGTGCTGGGCACCAGGGGACAGACACGGTCCCCAACACAAACTGCTCCTGGCTCTTTGGTTTCGCTCTGGAGGACATTTAGGAAGGGAGCCCTATCACAAGCTCCGCATGTTCACACGGCTGAGCAACGGAGTCCGCACTTACACTTGGTTTTGGAGCACGTTTCCTTCTCCCAGTTACAATCTTGTTTTATTCTCTGGGTGATGCTGTGGAGAAGGCAGGGCAGGGGATGGTTCCACTAGATTGTCCCTGCTGCTCTGCCTGTGAGGAAGCTGGACCAGAGAGGTTAAACGGCTCACTCCAGGACACACAGCTTTTACTAGTTGACTGGAAACACTGGAGTACTATGTTCCAAGAGATCCCGAGGTTAGGCTTGCTCAGTGTTAGAGAGTGCTGTGATGGATTAGTGATGTCTGAAGTGGATGCAGTAAAGGGCAGCAATAATACAGGTGCAATGGAGAAGTCTCCCCAAACCCAAGTGTGCCCTCCTCAAGGGCACATATGGGTCAAGTCTTTCTCACCAATGTTCTCATGGCACCTGGCATGGTGTCTGGCACAGGGAGATGCTCAATAACTATTGTATATAAAATAACAAAGAACAGTGACAATTCTGAGATCCAGAGTGAGGAGTGGGACTGGGCCAAGGACACATGGCAAGCCTGTGTCTCCTGACTACACACCCTCCCCTATCTGTCAAATGCACGTTCTCCTCATCCCCAAAGTTCTCTGCACCCAGAAGCTGGAGGCCGAGTGGGCCTTTCTCCTGGGTCTGTGGGGCGTGTGGTGGGGAATGGGAGGGGGTTCTGTCCCAGGACACACCATCCACTTCTGGGCAGGAAAGGGACAGACCTTCTCTTCTTTGCGCGGATCACCAGCAAATATTTCAAGGAGCGTGCTGGCCCAGATCTAGCGGAAACAATCCGAAAGCAGATAGTGCAGGAATTTTTTAAAGAATTCTTCCCTGGCAGCCGAGCGGTGGAGCCCTCCTCATCCCCCAACACTGTGCTTCTCTTAATGCACATCTCTTTGTGGGGACATCTTTATCCTTCTTAAAGGGCTCTCAGAACCACCCTCTGAGCTAGAAGGGAATCACGGAACGTTCATGCTTGTTAAAAAAGATTTTATTTTTTTATTTATTTTTAGAGAGAGGGACAGGAAGGAAAAAGAGAGGGAGAGAAGCAATGGCATATGAGAGAGACAGCAATCGGTTACCTCTTGCACGAACCCCAGCTAGGGGCTGGGCCACAACCTAGGCACATGCCCTGACTGGGAATACTGGGAATTAGACTGGCGACATTTTGCTATGCAGGACAATGCTCCACCAAATGAGCCTCTCCAGTCAGGGCCAGAATGTTACTGCTTTAAGGATTCTTGGAGATCCTCAAAAAAAACCGCTAAGACTTAGAGAGAAAAAGTGACTTGTCCAGGGTCACACACAGAGGTGAGCGGAGCTGGGCCAGCTCCTAGTAGGGCTCCCTAGCTTTCTTCAGGGCTGCAGCTGGTGACAGTGGTCCAGGAACCCAGCAAGGAAGGTGGGAAGGACAGGGAGTTTTTGAGAGAAGGGAGGGCAGCTGGAGAGAGCCTTGGGGTCAGGCCCCAACCCCACTCCAGTGTTTAACCCCCAGGGTAATGCCCGGGGGCTGCCCCCTCTGCCCCAGGCCCTGTCTGTGCCACCCACAAATGACTTCTCAGTCAATCATTGATTTTTAAACATTTTCTTGGGTTTGTTTTCCATATTTTGCATTTACAAAAAAAGGACAAACAAAACAAAAAAACTACATAAACAATCTGAGAAAAACACCACCAGCTTCAACCAGCTGCTTGGATTCAGGATCAGAGTCCTATTCTTGGGAGATGGGTCTTTCTTCCCGCTCCCCACTCCCCCTCTGAGGGGAGTCCCTGGTGTTTAGCATAACTTGAGGGCAGGGAGACAAGGGCAGCACGAATGCTGAATGCTGTGCTCTACATGCACGGTGCTCCCCAGTCCCCAGAATCACTCAACACCCCACTTTGCCGATGGAAACACTAACATGCCCCAGGTCGTATGATTGGCTGGTGTTTGGTAGAGCCAGGATTCAAACCCAGACAGTCTAGTGTTTAAATTCTTGCCTCTATACTAAAGGGAGGGGCTAAATGGAGGGAGAGGAAGATAAGGGATATGGAGAGAGATGTGAGGAGAGCAGGTCTGCTGTCACCTTCTAAGGAAGGGCCTACAGGGTGGAAACGTACCCTGTCATGTTCCTGGGGAATACTGTGCACTATGTACATACAGTCATACAAACACACATATGCACGCATGTAAATACACACTCAAACCCCTCATAAGGACCTATGCATGCTCACTAACTCAGAGATTGGCACAGCATCGCAGAGACGCCCAAGAGGACAAATCCCCAGGTCGTGATCCTCACCCCAAGACCTGAAGCAGGACCAGCTGTCCTGTAGCTCCTAGATGCTGGTACAGCCTCAGCCTGACGTCCTCTGCCCATCCCGTGGGTGTGGGCAGGGAGCAGGATTCACATTGTCATGGCCAGGAAGCATCTCCCTTGCCCTTCACTTTGGCAGTTCCTCCCTTTTCCTTATGCCACTACCCACTGGCCACGTGCAGGTAAGGAAACTGAGGCCAGACGGGAAGTGACTTACCTAAGGCTACAGAGTGAGGGCTTCCTGTAGTCGCATTTCAAAACTTTACTAGCTTGAGATCCTCTCTGGCCTAGTTGAGAGACTGACAGAGATTCTTTGGCAGTGGGGTGAGTCAGAGCCCCTATGAATGTTTGCTGAGCGAGGGAATAAGTGGTTGGATGGATGGATGTAGTGAGTGAGGGAAGGAAGGAAGAGTGAATAAAGGATGAGGGACACATCCAGGGCCCCAGGCCTACCAATTCATTCAACTGGCTATAGCAGACACAAGACTGGACTCTGCCTTCATGGAGCTTGCATTTTCATGAGGAAATCTGATCATTTTTTTTAAATGTAAACAAGAAAGACTGGACCATCTTTTGGGGAAGATTTCCAAGTAGTCACCCTGCTACCATTGTGCTAACCTCTGTGGGGTGTTGTCTCCCATTTGGCATCTGACGGAGAATAGACTCACCATTCCCCTTTAATTTAACTGAGAGAAGGCTTGTTTAAATAGGACTTTACTATCAACTTGAAGATAACAATAGGAAAATATACCCAGAAGTTGCCATGCACCTTCCTTAGGGTTTCCAAGTTCCTGGCATTCGTGCCCCACTTTCCTATTCTGGTACCTACGCAGACATCACTAGTTGATCTTTATCACAGGATCCTTCTCTGAACTGTGATCCAGGCAGCTGCTAGCAGTCTGTGGATGCTGACATGTGAAAGAATGCCTATGTGCTCTCACCAGCCTTGGGGACATTGGTGACATGTCTGTAGCTCAGGGAGTCCTTGGGCCTGGGGAGGTTAGAGGTCGTCTTGTTCAACTCTCATTTTAATGAAGAGCCTCAAAGAGGCCAAGTGACTTGCCCAAGACCACATGGTGAGTGACATAGCTGGGTCTAACCCAGGTCTCCCGTAGTATCTGCCTCCAGGACCCTTTTATGACTCCACTCTGCCTTCTTCCGTCTGGCATTTAGGGAAGTAGAAGAGTCCCATCCATCTCTCTGGGGCCTCCTGAGCTTCATTTGCTGGCGACCGTCTTCAGCCTGCCTCCTACTTTCTGAACCTTCCTGTCTTTCCAACAAGATTTTGCAGTAGAAGAGGCTTGGAGGGTGGAAAGCCATCTCATGGTCTCCCAGCAAGGCAGGCATTGAACCATGAGAGGGGAGGAAGCCATTTTTTTCACACGCCCCAGCCCCACCTGCCCCGCTCCTTTGAGACCTGAGTGGAAAATATCTCTGAAGCCCCTAAGATGACGCTTGTACAGAGCTGGCAAGTGCACACTTACTAGAGCCTGGGTGGAGTTAGGTCTGGAAATAGTGGTTTGTGGAATTGGAGTATGGGTGGCCTGGGTCTTAGGGCAGTGGGCTGGTGGTTGGTTGTTGTTATGGATGGGCAGTTAGTTGGGGGCCACGTGGGTAGGCTGAAGCTGTGGTGTGAGATGAACAGGTGCTGAATGGGCTGGCCAACAACTGGCTGTTAGAAATGAATAAGCCAGGTAAAAAGGGTGTGGATACAGCCAGAGATGACCCAGATGGGGTGTTGGCTTGGGGTGTGCCAGGTGAGAGGTGTGTGCCTCAGGCTGTAGGTGAATAGGGTAAGCACTGTGGGTTCAGGTGAGGGGCGGGGAGTGTGTTCTGAGTGTTGGGTGGGCTGGGCATTAGCTGGGTGGGTTGATGGTGGCGCAAGAGGTAAGGGGTTGGCTGGTTACATGGGTGGGTTGGGTATAGAGCTGGAGCCTGCGCCCGGCAAGGTAGTTCTAGGCTGAAGATCTGGATGCTCCCCACTCAATCTGCTCTTTGGCATTTGACATTTGGCAGCTTCTGAGTCAAATGCCTGGCTCTCCTGTTGTCCTCTTCAGCTGCAAACCAGCTTCCAGCCCTCCACCTCTCCCCACCTGCCAATTGGCCTTCCCTGGTGCTGAAGGAGAGGACCTGGGTGGGATAGTGGCTATTCAGAGCGGTGGTCAGGGCCCAACTGACTTGAATCAACCCAGAGTGACCTCTGGATGCTTTCCGGAAACCTCTGGCAAGTGTCCTCCCCTCTCACATTGCACAGGCTCAGCTGTTTGGGAGGACGCGGAGTTGGGGGGAGGGCACAGCAGGCGGCTTTCCACAAGGAGAGTATAATCAGGATTCCTGAAGAGGCGCATCAGAGCTGAGAGCATGGGAAGAGGGGTGCCAGGGAGGGGTGGGAGCAGCCACGGGAGAGACCAAGAGCCTAAAAAGATCTGCTCATGTAGATCCTTTACTAAAGAGTTTGGATGGGAAGCGGGGCTGGCGTGGGCTTGGTACCATCCAGGAAGAAAGACTCGGTGGAGCTGAACCAGGACTACACAGGACGGCGGACAGACCGTCGAGCCAGCCTTGCAGAGGCAGTTTGTGTGAGGGCTTCCGAGCAGGCGCTGTGCAGGCGGCCCACCAACACCCAAATCGCACCTCTACTACTTCTTGGCTGTGCGGCCTCAGGCAAGACATTGAACTTCTCTGTTTCCCACCCATGAAAACCCTGCCTCACAGGGTTGTGAAGATTAAGTGAATTAACATGTGAGAGGTGCTCAAAAGAGCATCTGGCAAATGGTTAAGTGGTATATGATTAGCCAGCATTGCTATTGTATTGTTAACATTATGAAGACAGATTCACCAGCCGCTTCTCATTACCCAGCTGCCTACATGGGTTTGTCTCCAGAGTCATCTTTTCATTAAAGGGGAGGCCTGGGGACAGCCAAGGGCAGCTTTGTTGGTATCAAGTCATGACACTGCAAATCTCTGAAAGGCAATAAAAATGCATTCATTAATTTAGATATTCCAGGAAAATGGTATTTCATCCAGCTCTCTTCCACATCAGGAATGACCCCTCCATTCCCAGCATCCACCCCAAGTCAAGGAGCACTGGGGGAAGGGACAGGAAAAGAATGAATGGGCCCCCACTGATTTAGGGGGCTAAAGAACAGAGGAGGCTCCTGCCAGGCCCCTGCCTGGAGCCGTGTGAGGGGACAGGTGTGGAAACTGTGGGCTGCTGTGGATTGACTGCAGGGGGAGATGTGACAGCAATGGATGGCTTCACTGCCAGGCCCTCTCACCCTGCAAAGGTCTAGGCATCAGCTGTCCAGCCGCAAGTGGCTTCTGTGGAAGGGGCTGGCTGCCAGAGAGGAAGCCCAGAGCGTGCCAGCCTCTACGAGGTCCAGGTCAGAGGCCAAGCCCAGCTCTCAGGTCACAGCTGCTCTACTGGCTCATCCCCAGAAACTGTCAACTGCATGGTCACCCCATTAGAGGCCAGTTGCTCACCCTGGAGCCCCACTCTGCTTCCAGACATGTCCTGCTCCCGGTCTCTGCTCCTTTTGTCCCCAGCTGGATCTCAGACACAGGGCAGACCCTGAGTCCCAGTGAGCTGACTTCCAGGGCTTCTCAAAGGCGTGGGGGACAGAGGCGGTGGTAGGCAGGGGGCAGGCTGTGTGTGAGTGGGGCAGGGAGAGCTGAGAGAGGTAAGGGGCAGTAGGCAACACTGTCCCATCCTCATAACCAACTAGGGGACCCTGGCCCCAGGTGAGTTTACATCTTCATGCTTCTGTGCCCTTAGCTCTGAGGTATGGATGAGCTTCCTTCACTGTGGGGGCAGCCTGAGAGGAGGTATTAGTAGTAGGAACTGAAATCAGGACTTACAAATGAGCAGATTGCTGGAGCCACAGGCCCTCGGCCCTCTAACACAGGTGCACCGTGGCTTCGGCGCAATTCTGCCTGCCCCTGGGACTTAGCAGGGCTCCAGTAACCTGGGGCCGCTTCCTGGGTCTTGGGTATCAAAAAGTCTAACTGAATTGGCATAATCAGAGGTGTCAAGGGAAGGTGGGTGTGCTCATGGATTTGATCAGATGGGAGGGTGTTGGGTTGATCTGCCGGTCCTGCACCATTTGTGGCACCCAGCATTTGCGTGAGGGAGTTGACTGGAACCACCATCATTTCTCCTTCCCTTCAAAGTGGGAAGATGAAGAGGAAGAAAAAGAAGAATTTTTCTCGCCATATTCTTATCTAAAGACATCCCATGAATCAGAACTAAACCCAGGCATGGAAGCCAAGTCCAAGTCCCTTGCTGCGCAGTTCCCCCCAGGAGGAGGGGTCCAAAGACCCCTGTTGGCTGGTCTCCTAGTGGCTGCTCCTGCTCCAGGGCAGCTCAGGATTTGTCCTGCTCTGCCCCTTGGGGGCCCCACAGGCTCTGAGCAGCTCCACGTCCCTGCAACGGGCCTGCCTGCAGACTCCACAGGGCAGGAACACTCTGAAGGCCTTGGCCTTCCTTGGCAGGTTGGAAAGGAAGCAATGAACTAGACCTACCCAGGACTTGCCCTGGTAGAACTTACCATCAGTTTCTCACTCAAGGAGCCTTTCCTTGACTTTCTTGAACAGGATGAATAGAGGGGTGATGTGAGGAGCAGGCAGCCCCTGGCAGGCCAGGGAGGGCTCAGCCCTGCCCTACAGCAGGAAGAGAGGTGGGAGGCAGTAACTTAGTGAGTCCCTGCTGCTCTGGGGTTGTGGCAGGCAGGCAGAGCTGTGTGGGTGGAGCAGTGTGGGACAGTGGGACCCCTCTGGTCATCCTTGGCCAGGACTGAAACACCCACCTCCCCTTCATGCCAGGTGACTCTCATGGGAGGCTGGGGCCTGGTGCAGGCCAGAGCTTCCAGTCATGGGTTTATAAGCTGCAGAATAAGGGGCCCTGTGATGTGGTCTGGTGAAAACCATTCACCATTCAGAGGAGGAAACGGGGCCCAGAGAAGGGAAGAGGCCCTCCCCAGATCATCCAGTGGGTTATGGGAGAGCCAAGCTTCCCAACCCCCACTCCAGTGCTCAGTGCAGCTGTGTCTGACCTGGTCACTTGAGAGGGACAACTGGAATCCCCGGAAGACAGGCCGCAGTCCCCAGAGCACCCAGTGGATCCTGTCTCCTTTCTTTCAGAAGAGATGAGACCCCTACTGCCCAGTGTCATTGGAGGACAGAGTCTGGACCCTGTTGGTTTGCATCTTTCCAGGGTCCAGGAAAGCAGCCCACAAGGTGACATGAGCACTGGTCCACCACGGTCCTTGGCTGGGCGGCCAAGGCATGCTTCTTCTCCAAGACGATGGTCAAGCAAGCCAAAAAGGCAGGGAGGCTTCTCCCAACACTGCCAGGCAGAAGAGAACATTTTTAAAAACATTTTATTTACTTATTTATTTTCAGGGAGAGGAAGGAAAGAAGAAAGAGAGAGGGAGAGAAACATTGACATGAGGGAGAAATATCAATTTGGGACCAATCCCAAAACTCAGGCATGTGCCCTGACCTGGAATCGAACCAGTGACCTTTTTCTTTTTCGGACAACACCCAACCAACAGAGCCACACCAGTCAGGGCAGGAAGACATTTTTAAAGTTGAACAGACTCCAAGCCCCAGCTCTTTCATTCCTTTGCTGCTTTGTACATCCTTGCCGGGGGGGAGAGGGGGTGGGCAGGATGGGAGAGGGGAGGCCACAGCTTTGGCCAAGAGAGCCACGTGGACAGCCTCACAGGAGGCCCCTCCAGAGGCAGGAGAGCTGCCGGCACCTGCATCAGCATGGGGCTGTCAACCTGTCCGAGCAGGGGCTCAGCACCGACCCCATTCAGCTCAGGACAGCCTGCGGTGGGGTGCGTGGGGGTGTGCAGGGGTCCCAAGGTGAGTTAGTGGGGGAGTCTGGGCAGACCCAGGCCTCCTGATTCTCCCTCAGTCCCTTCTGACACAGGGGAGACAGAACTCAAGAGTCCAGAGTTCACTGTCCCTCAACCCCCTCTGTGCCTCAGTTTTTCTGAAAACAACCACTTTTCTTTGACATTCCCCCAGCTGAGAGGTTGTGTTGTCTAAAGACAATTCATTACAGGGCCCTGGAGATCTCAGCCCTCCGTAACCACACCCCAGCCACACTGTCTGTACTCAGTCCTTTCGACTCGCCAAGCTTGCGCCCGCCTCAGGGTTTAGGCCCTGCTGTCCCTCCTGTCTACAATGCCCCCTGTCTTCTCCCAGCTGTCCCTGAGGGATGAGTGCAGTGAAGAGACAGGCCTCAGCTGAGTCCTGGGCTCCAATGTTAGACAGAGAGAGGGAGGAAGCAGCAAAGGAGGGCAAGAAGACAGAGAGCCAGGGAGAGCAGGTCCCAGGAATCAAAAGCTCAGACATAGTCAGTGGCAGAGCGAGGCTTGAACCCAGACGCCTTGGGTCAGTCTAATATCCCATTTGCCACGTCCACCAGCCCAGGCTGGAAAATGATGCCAGTGGAGAAAAAATAAGGACGTAGATTCTCTCTGTGCCCATCTCTGAGCCTTTGTTCAGCTGGTTTCTCCCTAGAATGCCCTCTCCACTGTCTTCACTTGTAAGTCCTCCAGCCCTTAACTCAGGGCCAGACCCGAGTGCCCCTTCCCCGGGGCTGAACCTGTTCATCTACCTCTGATCTCTCCGCTAAGCTATTTCCTCCCTGCACCCAACCAGGTCCTCTGTCCCTCTCCTCTGCAGGACCCGGAGAAGGGAGCCTGAAGCTCTGTCTCCCAGACCTCTATCCACACTCCCTCCACAGTCCATTCTGGAATGAGATAAATATGGCCAAGAATGTCTCCCAGTCTGCTTGCCTCCCCATTCCTCTGCCCCCACCCTGGGTCTGGCTCACCTTATCTGGTTCCCAGGCTTCCTCAGGGTCTTCCTGCCTCTCATCGCCCCTCCCTGGATTTCTCTCTTAATCAGCACCGTGCTCCTGTCACTCCTTTGTTCGAAACCCTCAATGACTTCCCATTGCCTAGAACCCTTTGGGGGCACTCAAGGCCCATTCTAATCTAGCCCCGGCCCACGTTTCTGGCCTTGCCCTCCTGGTTGGCACACTGAACATTCTGTCTCCTCTTCCTCATGTTTGCTGAGTTAGGGGGTTTCCTTACTTTTACATACACCGGAGTTCCCATTCTCCAACTGAGGAAGCTACTCACTCTCCTAGATCCCCTTCAAATGTCTCCTGTTCTGTGAGGTCTCCCTCAGGTACTTCCTGTCGTTTCTACTGCACATGGGGCAGACCCCTGTGAGGACACCCATGGAGTACTCAGGGCCTTCCAGCTCCCCTGCTCCTTGAGGCCAAGCCTCGTCTTCTTCCCCTGTGTGTGTGCCCTGCCCCAGCTCGTGGCTGTCCTGGATCTCGAGACATGTTTGTGAAATGAATGAGCCACAGCAGCCTTTAGGAGCAGAGCCTGCCTCTCTGGTCCCCCCACTCCCTTTCTGTCCTGTCGCCACTAGGACACCTCCCCTGATGATCTCTCTCTTTAAAATCTTCACCCCAGGATGTATTTATTGATTTGAGAGAGAGAGAGATTTGATCTGTTGCTTCTGTAGGTGCCCCGACCGGGGATTGAACCTGCAACCTAGGTGTGTGCCCTGACCCACAACCTCCTGGTGTGTGGGAGGGCTGAGACACTTGGCCAGGGCCCCCCGGCGATTTCTTATGATGAGACAAAACCTTCTGTGCAACAGGGAGACAGGAGGTAGGACATTCTGACCAGGGTGTACATGGCTGGTATCCGCTGCTCTGGAGAACGTGCTAGGATGCTGGGAGGTGGAAAAGGGAAAGCTCAGAGCTGGATGCCTGTGAGGAAAGCACCATGGTGGAGAGGGTGGGTGAGGGGGTACAGGAACGGCAGCTAGAGACTGACATGGTGGCCCCGGGGCTGTCCCACTTTTAGGCCTAGTTAGCTGTCCACCAGGGGCGGGAAGAAGGGAGGAGTCTGTGGCCTAGGGATGCTCAGCATCCTGGCCAGAGACCTGAGGGCTGTGGCCCCCAGTAGCCTATGAATCTACTCCAGAGCCCCTCCCCCCCATCACTGGCTGTCAGGGCCATCCCTGGCTCAGCCTCCAAGGCTCAGCTTCTGAGGGAGGGAGGGCACTGGGCAGGGATGGGAGGCCGGCTCCTTTCCTCACTGCGTAAACAGATGACTTAAGGGCTTACAGGCAGAGAAATGAATAGCCCTGCCGGCCACAGCTGGACTCCGCAGCAGGGAGCTCACTTTTCCTTTGGGAAGCAGCCTCTGCCTCAGAAGCCTTGGGACACTTGGCATCCCCTCCGTGCAGCCACCCACCAGCCTGAAAGGAGGGCCCAGCTTGGCTTCCTACCCCTTCTCCCTCCCCAAGCTGCAACCTCAAGGAAAAGGGCCAACTCCCAGATTCCCATATTCTCTATGAAAACTCCCTCATATGCACATGATGTTGGGGGTGGGGTGGGAAGAGCACGCTGGAATTGGCCCCTAGAAACCACTGGGGTGCTCATGGGGCAGGACAGGGCACATGCAGTGGTGACCTACACCCGATTCCTGTGAGCTCAGCTACTGGCTCGTCGGGTGAGCCTGAGCCAGGGACATGACGTCCCTGACTTGGCCGCCCAGAGAATAGGAACACTAATTGCCCCATGGGGTTGCCGTCAGGGTTAAATGAGATAATATGTGCAAAAGCACAGATCAGCATCTGGCACACAGTGAGCACTCAACAAATGGTAGCTATTATTGTTAATGCCACCTGGCTGCTGCCCTTGAGGTCTGAATCCTGCCCAAACAGGCCCATCTGCCCCAAGTCACTCACAGCGGTGGGGACCTGAAGTCCTCACCCTCATCCCCAGCTTTGGGCCAACACTACCCTTAATCTCTGAACAAAATCCACCCTCTCCCCTCCAACAAAAGCCTTAACCTCTACCCAAGTGTCCCACTCTGCCGACACCCAGCATGGAGTTTTGAAAACATCTGGATGGTGCATCTTGGCTCTCTGTGACATCCAGATGTTTGGGAACGTGTGGCCTCCCCTTTCCGGCCTCCCCGAGGAGTGGGGTGGGGGGCTCAGCATGCTGTGTTGAACATCTGTGATAGCAGGAGGACCAGCTCTTGCCTTCCCTAAGCTGGGCCTCTGACCAAGGGCCCGCGCATGGGAGAGGGGAGATGGAGACAGTCCTTTGACCCAGGACACTGCCTGCTGTGGGCTAGGCCCCTTGTCAGAAGGCTGGCCAGGAGGAACAGGAAATGGCACAGGGTCCCTGCTGATCAGAAGTCTGGAGACTGCGAATGTGGAGACCTGGGACCTAGTCTTTGCTCTCCTACACAACCGCTGTGCGGCCTTGGGTAAGCCATGTCCCTTCTCTCAGCCTTGGCTCCGGCACTTGAACAGTAAAGGGGCTGGGTTAGAGCAGTGGTTCCCAAGTCTGACCAGCATCAGAACCCCAGAAAGCCTGTTAGACCCTAGCCTTCTTACCCCGGTCACTATTGTTACCGACAAGATTCTGATTCACGGGGTCTCAGGTGGAAACGGGGCCTGAACGTTTAACAAAGGATCCTCAGGTGGGCCTGCAGGTAGGGGAGCCACTGGCCCAGATGGTGTGTAAGAACCTACTGACCTTCTGTTGCCTCTGTGTGATGTCCCCTGGATATGACATCACCTGGACCTGGTTCTCACAGTCCCACCGGAAGGCTGACGTCAGCCTGCTCCGGCCTTGGACAAGCACAGGAATAAAGCTAATCAGTCAGGTCAGGTGAAGTCAGCAGGATATGTGTGTGTGTGTGTGTGTGTGTGTGTGTGTGTGTGTGTAGGCACGTGGGTCTGAATGTGTGGTGTGTGCTTCTCTGTGAGTGTGTCTGCCTAGGAGTCTGTGCCTGGGTGCGCATGTCGTCAGAGAAAGTGTATGTGTGTGTGAGAGACAGACAGACAGACGGAGAAAGAGCATGAGCACTTGGTACCCAAGGCTGGGTTCTTTATAGCTCACTGCTCTCCTGTCACCTCTTCGATACTGGGGAGAAACAGGTGCTGAAGTGATCCAGAAAGGCCCTCCTGACCCCACCCTGTTCTCTGTGTGACCGAGTGGACACGGAGTCACACGGCTGGGCTCCAGCCTGGAACGCACTGCAGTGTGGCCAGGAAGGGGCCTGGGGCTGGGCCAAGCGAGGGTAGGCTGGACAGCCAGGCCCAGCTGCTCAGCTTACCCCCCCCACCAAGGCCTTGAAAAAGCTGGAGTATTGGGGACACAGCAGGTCTGCAGAGATCTCCCCTCCCACAAGACTCAGAATTTCTAGGTCAACTTAAACCTGAGCAGAAGTCCTGCGGACCCTTCAATTCTGCCTATATTCACTCATCTTACTCTCATTCTAAGAGGTTGAGCAAACTGGGCAAAGAGGAGACAGCCGGAGTTGAGAATTTGATGGTCCTTCCCCAGGGCAACCCTCCCACCCATTATTCATGTCGCATCACTACCTTGCCCTCTTCTTTGTCCTGCACTGGACTCAGAGCGAGTCCATCTCAGCCAGCTACACACACACACACACACACACACACACACACACACACCCCTTTGCAGGTGGAGGTCACTCAAGGGCCTCCGGTTTTCAGACCCCATCTCGAGCCACTGGCCATCCAAGACCTCTGTTACCTCCTGCTGGGCTTGTCACGAAGCCCCACCCTGAGAGGACTTGGTAGTTCCAAGTCAAGGGGCCAGGTCTCTGCCCTCAGCACAGCCTTGGCCTTGCTGGGAGACCCTGGGCCAGGCCGGGCCAGGCTCAGTAATAGGCAGATCCCAACATCTTCCATAGAAATTAATAGTAACAACATTTAGGATCTAACTGAGCCATTCCTTTGAGCCAAGCACCCTTGGAAGCACTTTACATGTAATGTCTAATTTGACTGTCACAAGGGCCTTAGGAGGTGGATACTATTATTATTCTTATTTTGCAGGAAGCCCTGAGGCCAGAAAGGTGAAAAGACTTGGCCAGAGTCACAGAGAGAGAGAGAGTGACAGAGCCAGGACACAGAAACACCACATAGGGTATGTCCTTAACTACTGAATTGGGTCACTTAAGGCACCTTTTCCTTTCCTGAGCACTAACAACATACCAGGTGTCAGGTGCTGCTGAGTGCTTCCCGTGCATTTGCTGAGTTCGCGAGGGTCCTGCTTCTGTCAGGACCAGAGCTGGAGGAAGGAGAAGCAGGAAAGGAGGTGATGAGTGGTTGGGGAGGAGACCCTTAGAAACTGGGGAGGGAAGCTCAGGGTGTGACAGCAGCTGGTAAACACTTTCTGTAAAGGGCAGGGTGGTAAGTGGTTTAGGCAGCCTGTGTCACAACTGACTGTGACAACTGCGAATGAGTGACACGCTGGCTGTGAGCCAATAAACGTTATTTACAGATGATGTGATTTTAGTGTCATAATTTTCACACGTCACAAAATAGTCTCCATTGGATTTTTTCAGCCGTTTAAACAAGTAAAAACCATTCCTTGCTGGTGAGCCACACAAAAACGGGGTGTGGGCTGGATTTGGCCTATGGACTGTGGTCTGCCAACCCCCTGTGGGCTGAGTTCCCGGGCACGTGCTTTATGGTGGCCCTCATGTCTGTGATTCTTCAGCCGTGTTGGAGCTCTTGTCCCAAGTGCCGCATCCTGCCGTCAAGCTGACCCAGAGTTCTGAGTGAGAGCTGGGCAATGGTTAGTCCTGATCTGAGCTGGGATGTAGATCCAAGCCAGGAACTCCTTTGAGGATTTCAGTTTTCAGCACCACTATTTCCTGGGTAAGTGATAGTGGGCAAATTTCTTAATCTCTGAATTAGATGGGATCCCCTTTAGGTGCGAAGGAGAGAATTTCAACTCAATTGCTTAAGTTGAAAAATGGATTTATTGGCTTTTGTCATTGAAAAATCCAGGAATGGATCTGAAACTTCAGGTCCCATTAGATCCACGTGCCTACGTGACGTTGTCTGTCATCTACCTCTCCCACCTCTCGGCTCGGTGTTTTGGATTGACTTCGTGCCCCATTACGGTCAGGCTAAGGAGTGGTCGAAGTGTCAGCCATGGCTGAAGGCTCACATCCTGTCTGCTTAGTAACCCCAGTCGAAAGCAAACTCTACTTCCACAAACACTTAGCAAATCTCCTAAAGATGCTCACGGGCTTTGGCTGGCCAGGTTTGGGTCAGGAAACTCCTGATGAATTAATCACCATGGCCAGGAGAAACAGAATGTCTGTTTGCACTGGATCAGTGCTCACTGGGAGTGGAGGAGGGGTGGCTCCCCAGGGGAACAGCCAGGAGGAGGTGAATGGAGGCGAGGCAAAAAGAGCAGCTGCCCGCCATAGAATCAGAGGCTCAACATCCTCTTCTGCAAAAGGAGGCCACAGCCTCACCTCCCAGTCAGTGTGGCCATGGGAAATGAGAGCATGGTGATAACCCTAAGCCACTGTAATGAGGAAGGAAGGAAACTAGGTGCATGTATGTGGTGGGCCCTTCATCTGGGGGACCTCAGACGTCACACCACAATCTCCTATTAAAAGAAAGACCCATGGAGTGTACAATGGTGCTGCCACTGTGGAAAACTGTATAGCAGTTCCTCAAAAAGTTTAAAATACAATTATGACATGACCCAAAATTCCACCTCTGGGTGTATACCCAAAAGAATTGAAAGCAGGGCCTCAAATAGGTATCTGTGCACCTATCTTCATAATAGCGTTAATTGCAATAGCCAAAATGTGGAAGCAGCCCAATGTCCACTGATGAATGAATGAATAAACAGTTGTGATATATGTATAAAATGGAATATTATTCAGCTTTAAAAAGGAAGAAAATTCTGACACATATCCCAACATGGATTAACCTTGAGGACATTATGCTTCATGCGATAAGCCAGTCACAAAAAAGACAAATACCATATGAATCCACTTATACGAGAAGCACAGAGTGGTCATATTCATAGACACAGAAAATGGAACGGTGGTTGCCAGGGGTCAAGGGGAGGGGGATGAGAATCATTGTTTAACAGGTACAGATGTATCTACATCCTAGGCCCTTGTGATAGTCAAATCGGTCACGACATAGGTGGATGATGCGTGAGCAGATGGGTAGATGGGTGGGGGGTGGGGGGATGAATGAGTAGATGGACAGGTGGGTGGGTGGGTGGGTAGATAGATGGATGGGTGGAATGCAAGTTTTCACTAGTAGAATGCAGTGGGAAACGTATTCTTAGAGATGAAAAGGTAGATACCCACATACTCAAGCTAAACATTTGGTGCACAGCCAGGGAAACACCGCCTCATGCATGCCCCCTCTAATCCCCTCTCATATACTAAAAACACATACTCAGACACTCCCCCTGACCCAGGGCTGGCTCTGTCTCTCCCAGATCAAGCCTCTTGTGAGTGAACCAAGATTGTTGGTAGAGTTTGAAAAAGAGGTCCCTGATACATGGAAGAAAACTCGCCAAGGGATAGATAATCCTCTTGAAAAATAAGATCAGGGTGAACACACGTGCTCTTGCGTACCAAACGCTGCTATGTGCACTGTGTGTACAAACTCACTGGATCCCTGCAGCACCCCCAGAGGTAGATATCGTTACTTCTTGTCCCTTATAACAGATTAGGTAACTGAGACACAGAGAGGTCAAATACCTTCCCCAAGTCACCCAGCCAGGAAGAGGAACCCATGGCTGCCCAGCTCTGACAGTTGTCATAGAAAGTGGGGACAACTCTATTCTTCTTCTTCATCAGCCTGACCAGGTGACCCTGGTTTGCCCATCATCCCAGCCAGGGCTGCCTTCCACGTTAACTGCTCTCCCTCTCATTTTACGAACAAGGAAAACGAGACTTTAAAAAGTGAAATAACTTCACATAAGCAAAGTAACTTTGCAAAGCCAACCAGAGTTACACAGAGTGCCAATCACATCGATGCCATCGTGTCTCTGATCATATACTTCATCAGCCTGTAGTGGGTAAAGGAGAACTTGTACTCCGTGGAGAGAAAGCCGGAACCTGGTCTGAAGCTGCCTTTGGGAATTTCAAGTTCTCAGGCGCAACAACCAGGTCTCCAACAGAACAGCTACAAAAGGTCACAGATTGTGCGTCTAGTTCACCACTGCAGCCCCGCCCTAGCCCAAGATCAAGGAGGTATGCAGTAGACACTCAAATAATAACAGCTAATCTTTACTGAGCCCTTACTATCTGCTAGGCACTATCTTAATCACTTTACATATATGTTAACTCATCGAATCCTCTCAACACCCTTTTGAAGCAGGCTCTATTATTATGCCCACTTACAAATGGGGAAACTGAGGCACAGGGTGTTTAAGTAACTCACACACAGCGCATGGCTAGTACTGAGTAAATGAGTGGACAAATGAACCTGATATTTCATCACTGAGTCTTCCTAGAATGTCCCACCCAGGACCTCGGAGAGCGCAGAATCCACCCTCACGTGGCTGGTGAGCTGCTCAGCACTGTGAGAGCCACACACGGCCAAGGGAGCACGGAGCTCCTCCCCCCTCAGGAACCAGCATGTGCAGTGGTCTGGGGAGGGACCGTGAGCGCGGCCCAGGATGAGACAGGACTGGAAGGGCTGGTGGTCAGTGGGGCCAAGAATGGGCGAGTCTTCGGAGGAAGTGTGTTCTGTTCGCTATTCGGAGGTGCTCAGCGGGAAGTGGCAGGGGCCCTTGTGTACACACTCTCACACACAGTGTCTCAGTTGACAGGAAGAGGAAATGCCTTGCATTTTCCAGCCGCTTGTCCCAAGGCCAAGCCTGAATGCCAGCCCTAAAAATACAGCCTGGAAGCAGGGCTATGCTAACAGCTCCCTCCTGTCTCTGTCACCCTCTTCCCTGCATCCCCTCAGGTTTATTTTTGAATGAGGACGCTGCGTGAAAGTAACCCGACGCTGGATGCTGGCAAAACCTGAGCCCTTTTCTTTCACGTCTCCATCCATTCAAGGTTCTGGAGGGGGAAGAGAAGGAAAGGAGGGAAGACTGACTACCTTTGGTTTGGGAGGAAAACAAAGGGGATGGGGCTAAAGGAACACACACAGACCCCTCCTGCATTATTTAGTGACCTGGCTGGCAGCGAGAATCTGTCAAGCTGAGCACCACGCCGGACATGGCATGGGAATTGGAGTCAAATACTCCATTTCTGCCCTCAAGTCACTTGCAGTCTCCATGAGACATGGACCAAACAAGAAAGAAGAGCACACTACCCAAGGCTAACTCCAGGGTCCTCCAAACAGTGCTAAAAGGTCACCCCTTTGAGCTTGTCCAGAAGTTACCAAGGTGAATAAAAGCCAAGGATGAATGAAGACTGAGAACCTCCCCTGTCACGTCTATTGGAAGCAAGGCAAGCACACTCTTGCCATTCTTATTTAACACTGTACAGGGGTGAAACCAGTGCAATAATACAAGAAAATGAAATTTAAAAATCATCTAGATTGAAAAGGAAGAAGCAAAACTGTCTTCATTTGTTGATCATATGATCACCTACATAGAAAATGCTACAGATCCCACAAAAAGCTACTAGAATTGATAAGTGAGTTAGAAGATTGTAGAATCCAAGGTCAATATACAAAAATCAATTGTACTTATATATACTCACAATGAGCAATCAGAAATTGCCATTTAAAACACTGTCCTTTACAGTGCATGAAAAAGTGTAAAACACTTAGGGATAAATCTGAGAAAGGTCTGTAAGACCTGTGCACTGCAAACTGCAAAGCATTGCTGAAATTAACCAAAAGAGCCAAATAAATTGAGAGATATACTGTGTTCATGGCTTGGAAGATTCAGTATTGAAAGAAGGTTGATGTTCCTGCTAAATTGATCTATAGATTCCTTGTCATCAAAATCCCAGCAGACTTTTTGGTAGGAACTGACAAACTAGTTCTAAAGTTTCATGGAAATACAGAAACACCTAGAATAGTCGAAAAGAAAAAAATTGAAAGGCTTAATCCATCTGATTTTATGACGTTATAAAGAGACAGTAAAGAAGACAGCGTGACTCGATGTAAAGACCAAGAAAAATAAGAGTTCAAAAGTGGACATTTACGTGGTCAATTGATTTTTGACAGGGTTGCCAGGCAATGGGCAAAGAATAATTTTTTCAACCAGCAATTAGACACTTATATAAAAACAAAAAAAACGGGAGGAGGACAAGGGGCAGGGGGAGAAAAAAAACTTGGGTTCATAACTTGCACCATCTATAAAAATCAACTCACAGGATCATAAACCTAAATGTAAAAGCTCAACATAAAACTCCCCCCCAAAATAGGAGAAATCTTACTGACTTTGGGTTTGTCAAAGATCTCCTAAATAGGATGAAAAAAGCATAAGCTAGAAAATGAAAAATATATACATTGGGCTTCATCAAAATGTTTCAAGTTGGCTGTTCCAAAGAAGTGGCCGTGAAAACCAACAGGTGAGCCACACACGGGGCGGGGGGGGGGGTGTACTATTCGCATCACGTTGACCCAACAAAGGCCTTGTGTCTGCACGGCTCAGATATGAGGAAGTGCTGGATGGCGCTCAATGAGAAGACAACAAACAACCCAATTTTTTAAATGGACAAAAATTTGAACAGACACTTCACCGAAGACTTGGATGATAAACAAGCACATGAAAACATGCTCAACATCACTAGTCACTGGAGAAGTGCAAATAAAAAGCACAATGAGGTACCACTGCTCAACCACTGGAATGGCTAAAAATGCCCTTTTTTTTCACCACCCCATGCCGAGTCTCCTGCCCTCACCATTTGTCGCCCCTGTACCCTCTTCTACCTCCCTCCACTCTCCTTCCCTCTGGTACTCACCATGCTGCTTTCTTTCTATGAAGTCTGTTTTTTCCTTAATCCCTTCACCTTTTTCATCCAGCTCTGCAACCCCTCTCCCCCCTGACAGCTGTCAGTCTGTTCTCTGAGTCTATGAGTCTGGTTCTATCTTGTTTCTTAGTTTATTTTGTTCTTTAGATTCCACATATAAGTGAAATCTAATGGTACTTTGCCTCTTTCTGACTGGCTTATTTCATTTAGTATCATGTCTCCTGGTCTATTTATGCTGTTGCAAAGGATAATATTTCCTTTTCTATGGCAGAGTAGTATTCCATTTTGTAAATGTACCACGACCTTTTTATCAACTATGTACTAATAGGCACTTGTGTTGCTTCCAAAACTTGGCTATTGTATATAATGTTGCAATGAACATAGGGGTGCATATATTCTTTTGAATTAGTGTTTCAGGTTTCTTTGGATATATAAGGTCTGTCCAGAAAGTATCCAGCCATATAATATGAAAAATAGAGACATTTATTGAAGAAGATATAAGAAACACTGTACATGGGATAAAGACACCCCAGTCCCCTTCAAAGTAGGCACTTGGGATTTCACACAGTTCTCCCAATCACCATCAGCTGCCCCACTGTATTTTCCTGAATGTCATTGATGGTCTGAAATCTCTTCCCTTTCAAAGGTGATTTTAGTTTTGGGAAAAGCCAGAAGTCACAGGGCACCAAATCTGGGCAGTAGTGGGGCTGAGTCACCCGGGTGATTTGATGTTTTACAAAAAAACTCTGCAGGAGACATGATGCATGTGCAGGCATGTCGTTGTGATGAAGCTGCCAATCACCAGTTGCCCAGAGCTGTGGCCTTCTGAATCATCCAAATAGTTTCCATGGAGGAATGTTCAAGCTTAATGCAAAATCTGATGCAGATTCATTGCTCTACTTGCTCAGTCATTTTGAATGCAATGGCCACAGTACACATGCTCACTCAATGGGGTCTACCACCCCACTGACTAGTACAGTGAAGTCGTCATTGTTCACACATGCACATTCCAGTCCACTCTCCTTGGCTGTCAGGTTACATCGATGTTGTACAAACATTTCTCATTATATTAACAATGGCTGGACTTTATCTGGACAGACCTCATATTCCCAGAAATGGAATCACTGGGTCATAATGCAGATCCATTTTTAAGTTTTTGAGGCATCTCCATACTGTTTTCCACAGTGGCTGCACCAACCGTGCACGAGGGCTCCCCTTTCTCCACATCCTTGTCAGCACTTGTTTGTTGATTATTTAATGATAGCCATTCTGACAGGTATGAGGTAATACATCATCGTGGTTTAAATTTGCATTTCCTTGATGATTAGTGACGTTGAGCATCTTCTCACATGTCTTTGGAGAAGTGTCTATGCAGGTATTTTGCCCACTTTTAAATTGGGTTGTTTAGTTTATTTGGTGTTGAGTTGTATAAGATCTTCATAGATTTTGGATATTAACCCTTATCAGATGTATCATTGGCAAATATGTTCTCCCATTCAATGGATTGTCTTTTCATTTTGTTGATGTTTTCCTTTGCTGTGCAAAGACTGTTTAGTTTGATGTGGTCCCTTTTGTTTATTTTTCTTTTGTTTCCCTTGCCTGAGGAGATATAGCAGAAAAAATATTGCTACGAGAAATGTCCAAGATTTTACTGCCTTCTTTTTGTTCTAGGACTTCCATGGTTTCCAGTCCAAGTTTTAAGTCTTTACCCCTTTTTCAGTTTATTCTTGTGTGTGGTGTGAGAAAGTGGTCTAGTTTCATTTTTTCCCATGCATCTGTCCAATTTTCCCCAAACCATCTATGGAATGGACTATCTTTACCCCATTGTATGTTCTCACCTCCTTCGTCAAATATTAGTTGACCATAAAAGAATGGGTTTATTTCTGGGCTCTCTATTCTGTTCCATTGACCTATGTGTCTGTTTTCATGCCAGTACCGTGCTATTCTGATTACTATGGGCCTGTACTATATTTTTAATACCAGGTAGCATGAGTCCTCCAACTTTGTTCTTCTTTCTCAAGATTGCACTGGCTATTTGGGGTCTTTTGTGGTTCCATATAAATTTTTGGAATATTTGTTCTAGTTCTTGTTTGTGAAATACGCCATTGGTATCTCGATAGGAATCTGGACAGTCAGATTAAAAGTGGCTTTTAAAGCCTAACCATCCCAGTGTTGTCCAGGTTACAGAGCAACCGGAATTTTCATACACGGCTGGTAGGAACGCAAAATAGCACAACCATTTGGGAAAACAATCGGCAGTTTCATTACCCAAGAGAAATAAAAGCGTATGCACAGACAAATATGTAATCACGAGTGGTCATAGCATCTTCATCGGTAACAGCCCAAAACTGGAAACCACTCAAATGTCCCTCCACAGATGAATGGGCACAGACATTGTGGTGCATCCACACAATGGAATACTACTCAGCCATAGAAAGTAGTAAGCTATTGGTATACACGACAGCATAGATGAATGATACCAAAATAATTAGGCTGAGCAAAAGAAATTGGACCCCCCCCAAAAGTACACACTGCACTTTAATATAAAATTCTAGAAAACCATCTCTAGGGACAGAGAGCAGATCAATTTGTGGTGATCATTTCACAGTGCATACATATGTCAGAATATATCAAAGTGGACACTATAAATAAATAATATGTATTTTGTCTGTTATATTTCAGTAAAGATATAAAAAAGTTTTTTTAAATAGCTGAGCATGGGCCTAAGAGGGATTCTTAACTGGGTTGAGGTTATAGTCCCCTGAGGATCCGTTGAAAACCAGACACACACAGGTCCCACGCATGACGGGGCCTCAGAGGCCCGTGAGGCCCACGCTCAGACCTCAGCTTTCATGTTCCTGCCTAGAGCAGCCTCAGTCACCACACCCTCGGTGCGCTGACTCCCCACCCGGAGGTAATGCCAGGCGGACCCCTTCCCCGCAGTGTGGCCCACTGGTGCCCAGTCTCTTTGGGGACCAGAGTGTGTGTTCACAACAAAGCCAGCAGAGATCACAGTGAGGCACCGGGTCCTCTGGGGATCATGCCCAGGAGGCTGGCTCCGTGCGCTGGGCACTGATACCTGGACGCCTGGCCCCTAGGCGTGGCGAGGACTCAGAAGAGCCATCCTGGCGGGGCTGGAGAAAACCGGGGCAGGCTGCACTTGTACTGCTGCCTGGCTCTCCCAGACATGGGCTTCCCTCATCATGGGCAGATGTGTGGCCATAGCCTGTAACGAGGTGGACCTGGCCCCCGCTGCTTCTCTGGCTACTGAACCTCAACCCTAGACGCAGGCTCACCCCTGACTGTGAGAATGAGCCCAGACCCAGCCAGGGACTGACCCCTGGGCCTGCCCCAGACAGAACTCTAACTCTTCCACAGCTGCCTCTGACACTGGTCCTACACTGAAACCACAGGGCAGAGCAGACGAGGATTCGTGGGGACTTGGAGCACCAGTCGTGTGTTCAGTGCTGTTGCCTCTAAACAGAAGCCACATGGGTGTGGCCTGAGGTTGATGACAGTAAGGAGAAGGTGAGCTTCAGTGAGATTTGACTATGTGAGGACATATCTGCCACCCTGAATTGGGACACTGAAAAAGGACACAGTTCAGCCTGACCTCCCCTGATCGTCCCCCACGTCCAGGATTTGGAGGAAGTGCAGCTCAGCACCCCTTTCCACCACAGCTCCTGAATCTTGAGCCTCCTCTTCTGCACCCTGGCAACACGGGGGAGAAACAGCTCAAACCTCCCAGCAGAGGGCGCCCCGTGCCTTCTAACTCAGCACTGCGGCCTATTTCCTGGGCGCCAGGACAGTAGTCTGAGGCACACACAGATCCAGGTGGGCCACTGGGCAGGAGGAGGGCGCTCCTGGCAAACAGGCTCCCAGCAGCCAGTCCTCCCTGAGTTGTGCTCTGTCTGTGCCTTGGGTGGGTGCTGTCAGTGGGCTCAGAGATGCCTTTAGACTGGGCTGTCAGGCATGTGTGCCCTCCCTCGATGCCCTCAAAGCCCCCAGTAGTTAGAGGGCAGCTGCCACAAAATGCTGTGGTGCTTTGGCTTCCCAAGCCTGTCTCTTGTCTCTGGAATCAGGTTCCTGTCTTCCAAGGGCTTCTAATCTAAGCACCTTTGACCAGGATGCCGGCCAGTGGCGGTCAGCTCTGGCTAACTGCCCACCAGAAGCACCTGAGGAGCCTTTTTAAAATATTAGTGCCTGGTCACGCCCCTGGCCAATGAAAAGAGATTCTAGGGGAGGGCCAGGCACCAAGTTTTGTTAAAAGCGCCCAGGTTGAGAAGCAAGAGGCTAGAGGCTCTGACAAGTGCCTTGGCCTTCGTGGCTGTAAGTGTGGTGTGAGGACCAGCAGCATCCTCAACACCGCAGCTGGTCAGAAAGGCAGACAGAGGCTCAGGCCCCACCTCAGCCTAACGAATCTGGATCCGCCTCTTTACAAGATCCTCAGGGGGGTCAAGTGCGCATTAACATCTGGGAAGTGCTGACTGAGAAGCAAAGCCGTTGCTCCTGACGACAAGAGGTCGACTTTGTGACCGGGCTGCTGTGAGGCGAGGGCACAGCCTGGTGGAGAAAGGCCTCCTTGGAGGGGAGGGAAACCCATGTGGAAGGGGAGCTTGGAGCTTGGGGGAACTTAGAGAGTCGTGACCACAGAGGAAGGAGGTGGGGCATTTCCTGTGGGCAAAGGGGAGCCCTTGTAGGTTCTTAAGCAACAAAGTAACCTATAAATGAGAGCTTAGAACATGTAGAACATCGTGACTTGCTGTCTCCACAGTCCCGGGCAGAGTAATCAATAATGAAAACAATAACAAGGAAAACATCGGCTAAAATTTTTTGTCACTGACTGTCTTCTCAACGTGATTCCAAGTACTGGTTTTGGTTGCAAGTAGAATGGACACCCACCTGGCGCACAAAGCCTGAGAACGTGGCGCCACAACCAGTGTGATGCGGGCAGGCAGTACTGCTGGGCAATTGAATGAAGGAACATTTCTTCTGGAGTCATTCCTCCAGGCCTGGGTGACCCATCCAGGCCCCGGCCTTTGGAGGAAGGTAGTGAGACATCATTAAGAGCAGTTAGCCAGCCTGAGTTTGAACCCTGACTCTCCCACTGACTAGCTGTGTGACTTGAGGTAGGCTACTCAGCCTCTCTGTGCCTCTAGCTCTTCATCTGTAAAACAGGTGAGTAGGGCTGTTGAGGAGTAACTTAACTGAGATGCACAAAGCACTTAGCACAGGGTCTGGCACTTAGAAATCTCTTAATAAATGGTAACTGAAATCATTGTTATGATCATTAGTGTCAACCCTTCCCTTCCCAGGCTACAAAACAAACCTGATTCTTTAGAGTGGAGATATCTAAGGCGCAGAAGCCCCCAACACCCTATCCTTGGCAGGAAGATTTCAGGATAGGCTAGTCTGCAGGCCGACTACAAAGGTGTCCTGGGAGGGGACCCGCTCCAACAACTCCCTCTAACCCACCAACACAAACCCTCCCTGGGAGTGGATCAAACTGCAGGGGCCTTCCCTTGCCTGAGACCCTAACTCTCTCTCCCCCTACAGCGGGAACCTGGGGCAGGGCCCCCTGACTCTGCCACCCTGCCCTATTCCAGGAAAAGTAAGACCCGGCAGGTCACCGCCCCCAACCCCCTCCACATACCACCCTTCCCTCACCTTTCGCAGCCAGTCCCAGATCAGGGTTCCCCAACGTACTCTGCAAGACACAGGCCTGAGGGGCGTTCCCAGTCAAATGCTTCGTGTTACGTTTCCACCCTGCACCTCCAGTGCTTCTCAGCACACATTCGCTACTAAAGGCCCTGACCAGTCCTGTGGAAAAGAACTTGCTTCCCCCTGAGGCTGCATTAGTGCCCTGAGCCTGCCATGACAGATCACCACAAAGTTCACGGCTTAAAACAATAGAACTGTGTTTGCTCACAGTTGTTGAAGCCAGAAACCGAAAACCAAGGCCACTCTCCCTCCGCCTCTTCCAGCTCCTGGTGGCTGCCGGCATTCCCTGCTAGGGAGCGCGCGGCTCCAGCCTCAGCCTCCGACTTCACGTGGCCTTTCCCCTGCGTGTCTGTGTCTTAAGTCTCCCACAGCCTTTCACTTATCTCGGGCCTCAGGATCCACCCTAAATCCAGGATGATCTCGTCTTGAGATCCTTAATTACATCTGCAAAGACCCTTTTTCCAAATGAGGCCCCATTCACAGGTTCTGGAGGCTTGGACCAGGACGTGTCTTTGGAGGCCACTGTTTCACTCCTCACACCTCTGCTATACCCGGAATTTCCCCAGCTGACTGTGGACCTGGCCCCTCCCCCACCCCCTACCTTTTTAATGAACGTCTGTTAATTTACAAAACAGTCTGGGAGTCCTGGAGGCTGGTATCTGGAAGGTTCTGTTCAGCCCCCACCCCATGTTGCTAAGGAAGACACTGAGGCTTGGAAAGGTACTGCTCCTGGTCCAAAGTCAGGCCAAGTCTCGGCTGGACTCACAAGTCCTGAAGCCAAACCACTACATCCCACCACAATGCTAATTCTTGACAGGTCCCCTCGGTTCTGGGCCCCAGACAAGCCGCCTGTGACCCTTCTGACCTGACAGCCCCAAGGCCCCCTCACAGCAGTCCTCACTGAGGAGAACGGCAGCGGGGCTGTCCACGGGCTGGGACAGCTGCCACTGGGCCTCAAGGAGACCCGGAGAGTGAATGGTGAGGATGGGCTGGGGGCTTGGCTCCCCAGGGCCAGAGATTGATGTGGCCATAGCTAAACTGACATAATGGCCCTTGCGGGCCAGCCATGCAGGAGATAAAAGGCAAGGGACATAAATAACAGGAAATAAAGGGTGAAAAGCTGGCCCCGAGGAATAAATCCCTGCTCCCCGACAGGCTCAGTGTGGGAGTCGGGGCGGTGTCGGTGGGTGGGTAGGAGACGGGGCAGGAGGGAGGGCAGAGTGGTGGGCTGCCAGCTGGCCCCTGGAGCCTCTCTGTCTCACTCAAGCCCCCCACCCTGCCCCATACCCACCACACTTGAAGAGGCAGTGAGGGAGGGGAAGTCCTGCCTGAATCATCAAGTCACACCATTGCTGAAGTCACCTCTCTGCCTGTTCCCTTCACGCTAAAATGAGGTAAGTTACAAGACCAACGTTTCCTGAGAAGGGTCTGCGGACCACTGACACCAGCATCAGCTGAAAACCCTGTTTCACATGTGATTCCTGGGCCTCACCACAGACCTACACTTTGGGAACTCTGGAGAGGGGCCTGGACCTGCACAACTAACCAGCTCCCCAGGTGTGAGCCCCACTGGCCCCTTCCATCATATAGATGAGATGGACGGGTGGGTGGACGGGTGTTGGGTGGATGGGTGGATGGTGTGGCTCAGGGGAGGCCTGCATGGTGGCCTTACAAACCTAAAGTAACCACATAGGGTGGTCTGAACATAAAGATTCCTCCCTAAAAGGGAGTCATCTCAGGCAGTCCTGTTTTAGGCCAGTATCTTCCTGACAAAGGTCAGTCTTTACCTTAACTGAGCCTGTCTTTTGTCTTCCTGCATCTGTGATAACATACTTTGGAATGTCAAGGTAATTTCCTTTTTTCATTCGACCCCTCAGGATACAACCACCGAGGGAACAGAAACCACAAAAATCCCCTCATCCTTGTCTCCGTCCTGCTCACTGCGGGCGGCTCACTGCCCTCTGCCCACAAAAGTGACAGACGTACGCGTCTGTGGGTTCTACTTCTTGTCCAGTCCCAGATGCTCCCCGGCTCTGCTTTCTGTCACCTCCCCAATCTATCACCAACGCGTTTCACGTAACTCACTTTTGTCTTCCCCTCTGATTCCAATGAATTAAATAAGTGGCAAAACTGCCATTTTCCAGAGCGTTTTCTCCATCCCTCAAGAGTTTGCTTCCTGGCAATTGTCGTCAGTTTGGCTCAAATAAACTCACAAAAATTCTCTGCAGGTTTGAACGTTTCTTGCATTGATGATGGGTAGATGTGTAATAGATGTTCCTCCGTTTATTAACTTTTTTGCTAAATAGCAGGCCGTCTGCTTTGTGTTTACCCAATTCAATTTTCACTTTGTCACCCCCACTGCACAGGCAAAGAAACCAGCTCACAGAGGTTCCATGCCCCCCAACCCGGGGGTGAGTGCGGGCCAGGACAGAGCCCAGGTCTGCGAGAGCCCAGGGCCAGTGCTCCGACCCCACGTGTGCTGTCCCATGACCGGATGGCGTGTGTGTGTGTGTGTGTCCTCCAGTCAGTGAGCATTACAAGTGTGCTGTCCTTATGACTCTGACATCTCTTCAAGTGAAATATGATCCCAAGAGCCCCTACACACTGCTCCCCCTGAGCCTGAGGGCCTGGGTGAGGGCAGAAGGGCCCAGGAGATGTGGCAGTGCCCCCCTCTCGCCAGCTGGCCCACCCGCCCATGGCGCTGAGGATGAGGGTGAGTCCTATGAATGAACACCTGCTCTGTGGGCAGTCACCACATCACCATGTGGAGAAAGTAGACACTCACTTTCCCTGGTGCTTCTATACTTCCCTCTTCTTTTTATTTTGCTTTATTTTAAGATCATATTTGTTTATTTTTAGAGAGAGAACAAAGGAGGGAGAAAGAGAAGGAGAAAAATATCGATGTGCCCCAGAAACATGGATTGGTTGCCTTTCTGCACCCCCAACCAGGGACCTGGCCCACAACCCAGGTGTGTGCCCTGACTGGGAATCGAACTGGTGACCTTTCCGTTTACAGAACGACGCCTAACCCACTGAGCCATGCTTCTTTTTAAATAACCCCACACCATCTCACTTCCCCAGTTCACCAAGAAACCAGGACTCCTGCCAACCCCACCCTTTTGCCGTCTCCTCTGGCACAAACCCACCTGCTTCCCAGAGGAAGAGAGGGCCAGGGTCTCTGAGGAAGGCTTCCCAGGGGATTGAGGGTGGATGGTGGGCTGAACCTGGCCTTTGGACCTGACTTTCCGAGGTACAAAGAAAAGGCTATGCCCAGCTGAGCCTGCTGCGGAGGGAAATGGGAGCCAGATGTGTGGGCCTTGGGGGGAAATCAACTCTAGATTGGGGGGCGGTAGTGCCTCATTCCCACTGTCCTCAGCCAGGGCTGGGGTCATTGGAGGGAGTGCAGCCTTTGGTGGGGAGGGGCTCCCAGCTGCCTCCTTCACTCAGATGCAACCAGGGGGGCAGAGGACCCTCCGGAGCTGTGGAAAGCTGCAGGACCTCTGGGAATTCTGGGCTAAACAGACAGACTGAAACAGAGTTCACTGGTCAGGGCCAGCATGCAGAGCCCCAAGGCATGAGATTGCTGGAGCAAGATCACAGAGCAGGGCCATCGGGGTGAGGTAGGACCTGGTCATTTATTTATCCTGCTCCTGGAATTCCGCCACGGTCATTCCTCTGTGGTAAAACAGGCCCCCTGCGGGAAGGAAGACACTTCTGGGAGGAGAGTCTGTGAACCCACTTCCAGCCATTCCTCCCTGAGTTCCAGCTAATTGGTCAGAACTCTGAGTTTTAAAGTGGGGTTAATGTCCCATAATGTAAGCTAGTGACACTCAATCGTGGTTATACAGTCAAACCTCCTGGAGGAGGGGAAAGAAAGAAGGAAAAAAAGAAAGGAGAGAGAGACAGGATGGGGGAGAGAGACAGAGAGGGAGGGAGGGAGGGAGGGAGGGAGAGAGACAGAGGTGCCCCCGCCCCTCCTCAGAGACTCTGAGTCAGTGACTGGGTGGGACCAGGCATGCTGATCTCTCCCCAGGTGATTCTAGGTGCAGCAACACCCGGCTTCCAACACAGTGCCCCTTTTAGGCTAGTAAAATCCTCCAACCTCACTACACATGACCTCTGGACCAGCACACATGGGCAACACCTGGGAGCTTCTAGAAATGTAGACCCTCAGGCCCTAACCTAACTCTCCAGAAGCAGAATCTGCACCTGAGCAAGACCTGCAGGTGACTCACAGGCACATTAAAGTTTGGGAGGTGCTGACTTACAGGACGTGCAGACCTTAGCACCCACGTTATGTCTGAGGCCACTGGGAAGAGCAGACTTCATATGAACTCTCTTCCCTTTACCATTCCCAGCAGCACCCCCGGCCCCACCACCCCAAATCCTTTTCAGCCACGGAGGCTGCTGGTCTGCAGTGGGGAGGGGTAAGTGGTGTTTGTGTGGGGAGCCCTCTTTCTGTCCCGCTTCAGGAGGTCCTGAGACCTCTTCTCCCTCAGAGAGAGCATGTGGGTGATTTACTGCTTCAGACACTGGGACTGGGGGTGGGGGCACCCGCAGACGGGTGGGGGCTGGCAGCCAGCCTGACCAAACACACAGATGGTCAGCAGCCGCCTGGGCCCTCCAGGAGCCACAGGCTTCGAAGACGCATGAACTCTCTGCAGAGAGAGATGAGCTGTGCCATCTTTTCTAACAAGTGAGGCTTGTTCCAGGGGCTGGAAGCATACATCGCCCAGCCTGTTCTGACCCGGCTGCACCTGCTGATTCTGTTCTCTAGACCCGAACGCCCCCCAGTCTGTCCCCACCCCTGTGCTGCCCGCCCCTGCCTCTACCCTCCTTCCTTCACAGCACCATCAGCTTCTGGAGTTTCAGGAAAGCAAGCCGGGGCTAGAGCTGAGGCAGCAGGTGGGTGGGTGACCATGTGGAAGAGTAGGGGTGGGCCAAAAGTTGAGAGACAGAGGCCCCAAGTCCAGAGCAGCCCTGGACCCACTGAGGTCCCAGTCACAGGGTGAAGCCAGCTGGGAACTTTCCCCTCATGGGGGCCACTCAAAACTGGGTGCCGGGGCAAAGTGTAGCCACGCAGGAAGGGAGGGCTGGCAGGTGAGAAAGGAACCTTAAAAAACTTTTTTTTAATTGTTAATTACATTTGACATTCAGTATTATATTACAGTTGACATTCAATATTATATTAATTTCACGTGTAGAGCATAGTGGTTAGATGCTTATATAACTTACAAGGTAATGCCCCCAATAAATCTAGTACCCACCTGACACCACACAGCTATTACAACATAATTGACTATATTCCCTATGCTGTACTTTATATCCCTGTGACTATTTTGTAATGCCAATTTGTACTTCTTCATCAAGGAGGCATTTTTAAGGAGGGCCAATGTGTTAGAGACATTTTCTCAACTCTGTCGCTCCTGAAAGGGAAGGACCTCCTCTTGTTTTCTCCGAAGCATCTTGCGGGGGGCTGGGAAGAGCATGGTGGTCAGTGGAGAATGCGTCAGGAATAAAGGAAGGGTGGCGGCTGGAGAGAGGAAAGGATGGGCGGAGAGTCAATGTCAAGGACTTCTGATTCCAGCAGTATGGCAATCTAAAAATTTGGAAAGGCCCTCATGCTAAAGAGCTAGATCCCGTAAGTGACGATACAATTTTAAACACATTTCTGAGCTTGCAGAATGTCAGGAAAATGTTCAAAGGAGGAAGACAATTCATGAGGAGCTAAAACCCAAAGGCGATATTGACTTGAGGGTAAACGCTTTTACTGGCAACACCACAGAGAGCCACCTGCCACCTGGGGGAGCTGAAATGAGGTCTGGGGCCCTTGGAAGGGCCCGAGGGAGCTCCAGGTCAGGAGCACCTCTCCGCTCCCAGCCAAGCAAAGATCCCATCTGAAGGAAGGCGTTCCCAGCGGTGACCTTCGCAATGGCCAAAGATGAACAAATGTGAGCTCACAATAAAAAATTACCAAACAAGGACACGTGTCACCACAGAGTTAAATTCCTGAGGACTACAGGTGTTGTGATCAGCAAACAGAGATTATTAAACAACTACTTGGAGACCTTGGACAATAGGCAACTCAGGACTGAGAGAAGAGAACAAATAAGATCAAAGCTTACCCCGATTTTCTGCATAGGAGGAATTTATGGAATGCAGAGCTGGGTGGGGAATACAGACAGAGATCGGAAGTCTCACCTCTCGTGGAGTTGAGGAGCTAGACGTTAGAGTTCGGGGAGGCCAAGGTGCCTAGAATTTGCAGGACAGAATATACGAGAGAGGGGAGTTATGCAGAGAAAGGGCTTCTCAAATCTGCATGGAGTCCTCTCATATCTTTGGCTGAATCTCAGTCTGGGCAGCACAAAATAAACACCCAAGGCTGAGTGAGAACAGCGTCTGGGAGAGGAGCAGTTATCAGGGGGCTGTACTCTGAAAAACTCCCGGGGCCCACGCCGGGCTAGGAGTCACTGGGGCGGCCTGCTTTTCACGCCGCCGTCCAGCCGTTTCAGCATCTCTTGTTGAAAAGGGTGTTTCCTGTCACTATGTCTACTCCAGATTTCACCGGGGTCCTAGCCACAGCCGTATGTTAAGAAGACAGAAACTTACCCAAATTGGAAAAGAAGTACAGCTGTCTTTGTTTTTGGGCAATACAATCACATACATAAAAAAGTCTTTAAAAATCTGTAAAGAAGTTTGTAGAATGGATAAGTGAACAATATTGCAAAATATAAGGTCAGTATATAAAATTCAATGACATTTCTATATGCTAATATGAACAAGTAGAAACTGAAGTGGAAAAATACCCTTTACAATACTATCCCCAAATACTCAGGAATAAACTTAATAAAATATGTGCAAGACATGTACACTGAAAACTACCAAAGAAGTGAGGAATATATCATGCTCATAGGTTAGAAGACTCAATATTGTAACTATGTTGATTATCCCGCATTAACCTGCAGGTTTAATACAAATTAATAAAAATCCCAAGAGGCTTTTCCTGGGGGGCGGGGGTAGAAATTAACAAGCTGATTCTAAAATTTGCATGGAAATGCTAAGAACTAGAATAGCCAAAACACTATTGAAAAGGAGGTCAGAGGTAGAAACTTACACTACCTGATTTCCAAGACATTATTAAGTTACAGTGATCGAACCGTGTGATTATTGGCATTAGGGTAGACATATTTACAGATCAATGGGACAGAATAGGAAGTCCAGAAGTACATCCATACATATACGGTAGGAAATTGATTTGACAAAGATACTAGAGGACTTTCGTGTTGAAAGACTAGTCTTTTCAACAAACCATTCTGAAACAATTGGAGAACCTCTTCCTAATACTATATACAAAAGGACTTCAAACGGGCAAAGACCTAAACATAAAAACGAAAACTTCTAGAAGAATGTATAGGAAACAGGTGACCTGAGGTAGGAAACAAAAAGCATGAACAATAAAAAAAATTTCATAAATTGGGCTTAATGAAAATTGAAATTTTCTACTCTTGGGAAAACACCATTAAGAAAATGAAAAGGCAAGCCACAGACTGGGAGAAAATATTCATAGTACCTGTATCTGACAAAGGATTTGTATCTTGAATATATAAATAACTATCAAAACTCACAAAAAGGCAAGTAATCCAATAAAATAGGTATTTCTAAAAAGTCAAGTAAATGCTTCACCAAAGAAATTATGCCATGGCCAACTAGCACATAAAAAGATGCTTAACTTCATTAGTCATCAGAGAAATGCAAATCAAAACCATGAGTCACCACAACAGATTTACTCAAATGGTCAGAATTAAAAGTGTGACAAGACCAAGCTTTAACGAGGGTGTGAAGCAGCTGGAGCCCTCATGGTCTGCAAAGGAATGTCAGAAACAGCTTCACTGGGAACAGCCCCAGCCTAAAAACAATTCACGTCCGCAGCGCAAGAAAGGATAAACAAATTGTGGAATATCCATACTGGACCACTATTCATTAAGGAGCAAAATACTTACACGCCAGCATGAATGAATTTTATGTTGTTATGGCTGAATGTTTTGGGTTGAATTGTTCCTCCGAATAGATACGTGAAAGTCCTAAGCACTTGTACCTTTGAAGGTGACCTTATTTAGAAATAGGGTCTTTGCAGATGTAATCAAGGAAATACGAGGTCCTACTGGATTGTGTGACCTAATCCGACATGACTGTTGTCTTGATGAGCAGAGAGGAGATGCAAGAAGACACAGAGACACAAGGGAGGCAGAGCTTAGAGTTACTCTGCCACAAACCAAGGACTCCGAGGACGGCCAGCAGCCACCAGGAACCAAGAGAGAGGCAGGGCTCAGCTTCTTGCCCAGAGCCTCCAGGGGGAGCCCACCCAGCCGACACCTGAATTTCAGACTTCCGTCCTCCTGAACTGTGAGCTAGTACATTCCTGTTGTTTGAAGGCACCCAGTCGGTGGTGCTTTGTGAGGCAGCTCCAGGAAACGAATTCAGTGAGCAAAAGAAACCAGATGCACAGGGATGTATACTGTACAATCCCTATTTTCATGGAACTCTAAAGTAAAGACCCATCTAATCTGTAGTGACAGAAAGCAGAGCAGTGGTTGTCTGAAGCTGGGGTCGGGGTTTATTGGAAAAAGCCATGAAGGAAACTTTTGGGATGATGGGAATGTTCCCCATCTTATTATTTGGTGGTTACATGAGTGTACACAGATTCGTTAAAACTCAACAAACGGTACCCTTAAAACAGGCAACAGATTTACAAATGAACTAGATGGAAATTTTGTAAACAAAAAAAAGTATATGTAATTGTCCAAATTCAAAACTCAATGTATGGACTGTGTTGTGCTGGGTTGGAGTATGAGATATTGGTATAAATATTTATTTTTAGACAGACAGATAGACAGACAGATGCGTGTGTGGGTGGGTTAATATACAAACATACACTTCCTAGCTCTGTCTATTGACAAGATTTAGAAGCAGTGACACCCAGGAGCAATGAGACACTTCACGGTCAGATCTTGGTTTCTATTTACCATTGTCTGATCAAAGGAACCAGGCCCCTTGAGGAAATACCCAATTCTATGATTGTGGCAGGGAAAATACAAGATGTTGGAAAGGAAGTGCGTGCTTTTTAAAAAAGCCAAAAGGCAGAAGAGCCAAGCTGAAAGAACTTCCAGTGACCCAACTTGCAACAATTTAAGTAATGAAATAAATCCTCCTGGAGCCATAGTGATACAAAGAAATGATTTAATGGTAAATAAATGGTGAGAAAGAGAGCACTCTTTCCTACAGGGGAATTCTAGTGAAGAAATGAGGGATTACTGAGGGGAATTGAAAACCACTCTTAGAACATCACAGTAATGATGCTGTGGGTGATCCCTGGTGGATCTAAGGTCAGTGGGCAAGACTCTGGGCAGAAACCGGATGTTTGCATAGTCTCAAAGCACCTCCCCACAAGTGCTTACTCATTACTGTGGTGTTTTCAACACATGCCCGAGGATTCTTTGATATTCCTCTCTCCAGGAGGTTAGCTGAATTCCCCTCTCCAAGAAAGTGGGCTGGATCTATGCCTCACTTATAATAAATAACTAGGGAAAGGGAAAAATAGTAGCATTTACCATGGAGAAACCTGGCAGATACCACCTTAACCAAGTTCATCAAAGTTAACACGAGTAATAATAAGGGATATTGATGTCAACTGCACTCCGACCCAGTGCCATCAGAAGGGCACATCACCTCTGTGATGCTCTTCTCCTAAACCACGAGCCCAGTCTAATCGGGAGAAAACAGGCAAATCCAAACAAAGGGACGCTTTACAAAAGACCTGACCAGTGCTCTTCAAAAGTACCAAGACCATGAAAGACATAGAAAGACTGAAAAACAGCCACAGACTGAGGATTGAAGGAAACGTGATAATTCAATGCCATGTGATGCCCCGGCCGGTGGCTCAGTTAAGCAAAGCATCGCCCCATACACCGGAAGTTTGGATGGTTTGATCCCTGGTCAGGGTGCACACGAGAGGCAACTGATCAATGTTTCTCTCTCCCTCTCTCTCTCTCAAATCAATAAACATATCCTCAGGTGAAGATTAAAAAGAAAATGCCACATGGCATTTGGCACCATGAACTGACTCCCAAAGCAGAAAAAGGACATTAGTGGAAAAACTGAGAAGGCACAAATACAGCCTCCGGTTCAGTGAGCGGCGTTGTGTTGAGGCTGAGCTCTTGACGTGGGGAGTGCGGGCTGGCTCTGTAGGAAGCCAATGTTAGTGGAAGATGGAGAAAGGGTACAGGGAGCTCCGTGCTGTCTTTGCAACTCTTCTGTAGTCTAAAAATTCTTTCAAAGTAACAGTTTTTATAAAGTAGGTATAGTTCTTTAGATACACATATAAAGGAGACATCAGCATAAGATTATGCACACGTAGTGCATACCCAGGCAAAGGTGGATGACCAAGTATATTCCTAGCATTCTCCATCAGCTCTTAGTGTAACGGGGGGAGCAGATACATGGAGAGGCAGGCAGTAGCTTACACCCCAGTGATTCTAAGAAAGCTGCAGCTACTTTGCCCCAAGCTAGAGGCCCTGTGGCATTTATTCCACACGTATCTCCAATTATCCTTTAATCTTTCACTTTTCAAACTTTCAGATCTTTATGTTGTTTTTCCAAACAGATTTTAAACTCCTCGATGCCTGGAGATTGTTTTCATTTCAGTGCCTTCTCCTATGTATTTATCTAATATTTTTAAATGTAGCTCTAGGTCCATACTCTCTATACCACTAGGGGATATATAATCTTCCATGTGCCATGTACTGAAAATCTTATTTTGATTTGCATTGTTTTATGCAAATCTTGTTGCCCCCAAATCCAACATCGAAGCTCTAATCCCTAATGTGACTGTATTTAGAGATAGGGCTTGTAAAGGGTAATTAAGATTAAATGAGGTTATAAGAATGGGACCCTAATCCCTCAGGACTGATGCCTTACAATAAGAGCGAGGTGGGGTGGGGGGAGAGAGAGAGATGGAAGGATGCAGGGGACCTGTCCCAGCCTGGAAGGAAGCAGATGCAGGACGGTGGCCTGGTGCTGAGATTGTAACCTTTCTTTGTGTCTCCTTCACTCTGCCTCCACCTCGGCCTCCAGCATCGGTTGTCCAGTACATAAACTGGACCACCTCTGAGCATTCCCAGAGGCCCCCTGAGCTGCCATTTCTTCACGGGTAAAACAGGTCAGCACAAGACGCTACCCTTGGAGGCCCAGCAAAGGAAGGCATGGCTCAGTCGCCTGGTTTTCTCAGAGGGGCAGGTGTACACGCACATGACCACACACCGAAGCCCAGCCCTGTCTTTCTTTCTGTACATTGACTGGGGCAGCTGGGGCAGCGGGCAACCTAATCCATGTGGCTGAAAGGACAGGTATATCAATAGGAGGGACATGATGTTTGAGAAGTCACCACTGTCACTGTCAAGCAGGAGACTTAAAAGCAACTGCTGGCCTCCTGCTGCCTGTCTGGCTGCTTAGCCCCAAGGAAGTCTTCCTGAGTGTTATCTTCTGGGGGGATTCCTGGAGCCTGTTTCTCTCACCTCCACCAACAAGGAAGACAACGAGTGGAATGGAGAATGGCCTCCCTCCAGGGAAAGGGGGACTGTGAGAGTGGTGGGAAGGGTGTGGCACAGGGGTGTTTGTTTCCCTGGGAGGCTGGCAGCAGGCTGGGGGTGGGGGTGGAGGAGCGTGAGAGGCTGGAGCCTTGGCCGCTGTGATGCCTGCAGCTTCTCAGCTTACGGATTCTTCCCTTCCTCCTCTCATTCAACTTCTCTGAGGGGTTCGGGATTTTTTAAAACATAAATCTTTTTTTTTCCCTCTCTGACCTCTCATTTTTTCAGGGATTTTTCTGGTGGTGATATGCACACGACAAAACCGTTGCCATTAGTAACATCTAGTGCATTCCTGGTGTTGGGCAACCGCACCTCTGTGTGGTTCTCATCTCTTTCCAGCATTATACGCTCATCATTAAGGAGATTTAGAAAGAGTATAAAGAAAGAAGTAAAAATTACCCCAAATTGCTCTCCCTGGCGATAACCACGATTAATATTTGGGCGATAGCTCCCAAACAGAGCGCTGTGGCATCATCGGGGCATCGGGCACGAGGGCACACCCACGGAGACAGAAACTGGGAGCGACTGTTTAAGTTTTGAGGGGAGCACAGCGACCTCTGTTGGGCGCTCTGCAAACTGCTAACTCAGTCCAGTTTCAACGTTAGACCATGTGACATTGCTTTCAAGGGTGTGTATCTTAGAGAAGCCCTTTTCTGGGCGGTGCTGGGATAACAAGCAAATGCCACGTGAAGGTCACGCTGGCACAGGAGATGTGTGACGGCGTCCAGCATGTGGCCGAGGTCTAACAAGCCACACAGTGATGCCCGGCCACCTGTCCCAGGAGTAAACAGCTGGTTATTGAAGAATGACATATAAATGGTTCTTTTCTTCCAATTTCTGTGTATTTTTTTAGATGGCTAAAAGGTAAGCTCTGTGTTATTTAGATCTAACTACTTAATCGAAGGACCTCTTTGGCATTCCTTTGGGCCCAGGGGCACCGTAAAAATCCCTGGCCCTGAGGAGGCAGCGAACAGAGAAAGTGTGGGAACCTCTGTTCCAGGGCATGTGCATCGAGCTTTCTGGTATGTAAAACAAAGGTGAATGCCTTCTTCACAGCTGAGCTCACATGCACTGCAGTTTTACAATGCCTACGACGATTCATCATTTTATAGTTGAAGAGGTTCAGCTCCAAAGGGAAGTAGCCACACAGCTAACCAGGCCCTCTGGCCCACGCCCTGCGGCTTCCCTCTCGGACCCCAGGACGGTGGACTCTGTGCTTCTGACAAGTACCAGCCCCACCAGCCCACCTCTGCGGGCCTAGGATGACTCCGCCTGACTCGAGGCTGCTGGCGCGGTGTGGCCCCTGATTCACCGGTAAGTCAGAAATGCCCCAATCTTATCCCATTCCCCACTTTGCTGATTCCTAAGAATTCATCTATCTTTCGACATATGACTCATAAGTAGCAGGTGACTCTTGGAAAGGAAACCCACTGAGCTGGGATCAACCATTGGTATCTCCATGCCAATGAGCTTGTCAGAGCCTTTCCTGAGAGCAGGTTTTGGGGTCTCTGGGAGAAGTGGGTGGGGCAGGTGTCTCAGATGGGGCTGGCTGGAAACCCACTGATTCACAGAGCTGCGTGCAGAGCATGTAAGGGCGTGTCTGCAGGAGATACAGCAGTCCCCCTTAACCTCCAGGGTTACGTTCCAAGACCCCCAGTGGATGCCTGGAATCACAGATGGTCCTGAACGCTGTGTATACTATGTGTTTCCTATAAACACATACCTACAATAAAGTCTAACTCATAAGTTAGACACAATAAGAGACCAACAGCAATAACTGATAATAAAATGGAATGATGACCATGTACTGTAATAAAAGCTATGTGAATACAGTCTCTCTCTCTGTGACAACCAGCCTGATCTGATAATGGAGATGGTTGTGAGGTGACCAACGAGCAAGCAGCATGTCCAGTGCAGATGCAATGGACAAAGGAGCACTTCACGTCCCAAATGGGATGCACAGGACTGCTCAAGATTCCAACACACCACTCAGAATGGTGTGCCATTTAAAACTTGGAAGTTGCTTATTTGTGGGATTTTCCGTTTAGTATTCTCAGACTGTGGTTGATCGCAGGTAACCAAAACCACAGGCAGCAGAACAGTGGGTAAGAGGGACAAGTAACCAAGGAAGGCAGGACCGGGCAAGGAGGGAGCCGGCCTCCAGCGTGGTTGTGATTTAGTCCTTGCTCCTACAGGACACCCTGGAGCTGAGATAGCCCTTCAGAGTTGTCTCACCCTGAGGCAAGGGCGCCAGGTCTTTGTGCCCTGGCATTAGCCAGTCACTGTCTGTGGGTCACCCATGGAAGGAGATGGGACCCGGAGGAAAGCAGCTCCCTGAAGACCAGGCAGGTCAGTTAGGGATGCAGCTGTGCATCATCGGCAGCTAAGAGTCCCAGCAGAGGTACACTGGAGAAAAAGTTAGTTCCAACTGTGCCAAGTGCCCTGAAGGAGAAATCTGAAGAGCCTGAGGGCATGCACTGAGGCATAGAGCAAATATCCTAACCTAATCTGGCAAGGTGCTGGGGGGTAGGGGGCAGGGGGCAGAACGCCAAGGAAGACCTCCCTGGAAGAGTGATATTCAGACTGAGGCTGTTACCTTGAGGAGGGCCAGCACAGGTAGAGAGCCGAGGAAAACAGTAGTGGCTAGCTTGTGCAAAGGTACAGAGGCAGAAGGAGCTGCCTTTCGCTGAGCTTGGGGCATGAGGGGCCACCACAAATCGAGGTTGGCAGGCAACCTGGGTCAACCAGGGCAGGGGTGCAGGGAGGGTTTGGGGACCTTATTATCAATGGAAGCCACTGAACAGGGAGGTTAAGTAACACGATCAGATCTCTCACTTCCTGTCTGGGGCCCTTTCCTTCCCTTCGGGCTGCCTCTGATGATCAGCCTAACCAATTTCACCTGGATGTAAATGTGATTTGTCCTAAATTCCCACTGTGCCTCTGCAGAGAGGTCCTGACTCCAGACAACCCAGGGTCTCCACGGCAACCAGCAGCCTCGCTCCTGGAACCACCCCAAGCCCTGGGTGACCCCCAACACATCTGAGGGCTCTCAGAGAAAAGAGCAGGGCCTGGAAAGAAATGGTTATTCTTGTCCTCCCAATGCCCCTTCCTGCCCAGAGCAGACGGAGCTGCCCCCTCTACAAAGGTCCTAGTGGGGAAATCGGGGAGGGAAGTAAATAATCTCTTTGTTGAGCTCCCCCAGAGGAAACAGGGTGGAATGAATTAGCAGAGCTCAAAGGTCCCATCTGGGAAACCACTCAAGATTTCCAGGATCTGACCCGATGGCAACTCTGAGGGCACCTGAGCAATCAGGGAAACACTGGCGGCAAGTCCCCGGTCTGATGTCTGTCTACTTTCATGGGAACTTCTCCCGGAAGCCTGGGGCGGAGGGTGGGGGGGGTGGGCAAAGAGGCTAAAGCTGCTCACCGCCTCCCCGCCCCTCACTCCCAGGCTACCAATGTCCGCAGAGGTGGCTGGGCGCCCCATGCAAAACAACAGCATCCACCATAATCCGACGGGTATTTTTAAAAATGCTCCAAACAGTTCAATTAAATCTACCAATTGCTTTGACTGCTTTTCTTTCTGATTTATTAGGATGATGTCATTTAATCATTCCTTTAACCAAGGCAACCATTTAAATCAGCTAAGGCATGGCACGGGCCTCAGAAAATGATCAGCTGAGACAGGGTGGCCCAGAGAATGACATTTATTTATTTAGCACTTCGTATGAGCCAGGCATTGTTCTCTGTGCTTGGCGGACATTCGCCCATTTGGCCCTCACAACAATTCTGGATGCAGATGGCAGTGTTGTTCCCATTGCTCAGGTGAGGAAACCGAGGCACCAAGCAGTTAAGTAAAGTTGTGGGGCTACAGCTGGGGTTCCTATGAGGTCGTGGCCCAGGGTTTTTAACTCAGGCCCAGAGGCACCCTCGGGGCTCTGCGGAACTCCTACAGGGCAGGAGGACGGTCACCTACAGTCCCTTTGAGCACATCAGAGGATCTGTTTCTTTGGGTTTTGTCTCCAGAATAAAGGTTCTTGGAATAAAAGGTTTAAGGCTTCAAATAAATTTGCACATCACTGGCAAGAGATCTTTGTCAGAGGAGGTCGGAGACTTGCCCTCTCTCCTCTGAACTTCTGATTCAAAGTTCTGAATGAGAGCCTGGGAATCAGTAAACACGTCAGGTGATTCTTGTCTTCAGGCAAATTTGGGGGAAAAGGAGGGACCTGCCTTTGGGTTCTGGCCCCTCCCCATCTTCTGTGTAGTGGGGTCAAGCCCTGAGCCTCAGGTCTTCACCCTAAAATGAGCACAGTTCCCACCCACCCCCTCCTTTAGCTGCAGTGAGCAGCAGTGAGATTAGCCCTAGGCTACAGCAGGTCAAGGGACTGAGGTGATATCGACCAGAACGTTTTCCTTCCAAGCCACAGCTGTGGGTGGGCCTGCTCCTGAGCTTGTGATAAAGGCAAAACACAAAGCTTGATGGGGAGGGATGCCTGGGCTTGGGTTTCTGGAGCGTCCACACGCTGACATGAAGGAAACAGGCTGGAGCAGAATTTTTTGACAAAAGCACAGGTAGATCCCTAGCTAAATATCAACACCATGGCTAAGATGTTTAAACATACCTCTTGTCCTCCGAGCCGGGGCTGTCCAAGGAGGGGAAGTCAGACACACACAGCTGAAGGCCGGCCACATACCAACTCTGTGACTGTGGGCAAGTTGCCCTGGGCCTCTGTGGTTCAGTTTCCTCATCTGTAAAGCAGGAGGGGTCATGTGCCCCATGCAGCTGACTGTGAGGATCAGAGACCCCGCCCAGGACCTGTGCGGTACCACCAGGTGGTAGCTCCGAGGTGCAAGGCGGAAGAATCCATCTCTCCAGAGCAGTTTAACCTGGGGCCTGGACTCTCTACTCAGCTGTGGTGGTAGACGCAGCTTCAGTGAGTTGGGGCAACCCTCCATTCTTCCCCAGGAGGAATGTGAGTTATGGGAGCTTATGCAGCTCCAGGGGCTGGGGGTTTCCCGTGTCCCTGAAGCTTTTGCCTCCCAGGGGTCCTCTGGGACATCTCACGGAGGAGCCCTCATGGTACAGGCATTCCACGAAGCTCCTCACCAAGATGACCCTCCCTCCTGCCTTTCCTGCTTCTTGTCTGCAAGGCACCAGAGCCCGGGGACCATTTCTCAGGTCTGGGCCTCCCCTGGGCATGGAGGCCAGGCAGTTCCAGGACTTGTCACCAGCCCTCCCCTCCTGGGGTCTTTCACTGCCTCCCAAAGCTCTTCCCAGGGAAGCCCCCTCCCCAGTGACCAACGCCTGCTCTCACTCCGGACCCTGCTCCCACATTTCCACTAGGCTCCTGCATCCTCTCACTCCTTCTAAGGTCCTGAGCTTGCGGGTGTCCAAAGTTCCCCTTTGTTTCCACTCACCCCTGCCCCATCCCTCTTCCTAATCGCACAGGCATGGTGTGTTTTGAATACAGAGCACAGAGTGGACTCCCAGAAGAAAAAGAACGTCTCAAACGAGAGCATCCCACCTCATGCACTGGAAGTACAGGGGCAAGGCTCTAGCAGAGGAACGCGATGCAGTGGGAGAACGGCATGTAGGTCACTGAGGCTGGAGGGATGACCAAAGCCCCCAGCGGAGTTTGAGCAGGACTGGAAGGAGGGGATGTCCCTGGGAAGACATCTCAGAAGAAGAAATAGCTGAGCAGGGCCCAGGTACAGGAAGACAGAATGAGAGTTGAGGGGGACTCAGAGTTGCCCACTGTGGTTACCTGGGACATCTGGGTATGGACTTACAGAAAAGGCTTCCAGATGCTTTGTTAGGGAGACTGGGTTGGACAGGGCAGACAGTGGGAAGTTGGACCAGGTGTACAGACAGCCCCTCTTACGCACACACACACACACACACACACACACACACACGCAAAGGGCTCAGGCCTCTGGGGCTGGCTGGAGCCATGGCTGGTCCCTCCTCAGCCCCAGACTTCCAAACTGCATCCCAAAAGAAGAAACAAATAAGCTCACATTCTCTCCCTGTCCATAGCAATGGCTTTAATGGCTACAGAGAGGGTGGGAGAAAGGGAATTAAAGGACGGGAAAGTGGGATTGAGGGGACTTGGCCTCCTCTATCCAGGACCCCTTCCCTGCACCAGTGCACCAAAATCTTTCACAGATCATGCTACCGTTATGCCCTTGGAATTGCCCTGCCACCTCTTGCGGGTCTCCCTGAGACAGCACAATGTCCCGGTGCCTCGCAATGGATTCAGAAAAGTGACAGAAGGTGTGGGTGAGAACAGGACCATAAGGCCATTAGCCATCTGTCTCCTGGAGAAGGAGACATAGCTTGTCCTGGAGAAGGGAAGCCCTGGTTTGACTGAGTTTCCTCCATCACTCTCTCCCTTGGCCCGGGAAGATGCTGCTGGGGAAGTTCCAGGGGCTGTGGAGCCCTGAGTTCTAGTCCCAGCTCAGCCACTAGCTCATGTCCCTTCCCCTCTCTGAGTCTCCATGTGAAAAATGAGACCGCCAGGATGGAGCGCTGAGGCCCTTCCAGGGCTGAGATTCTAAATCACCACCTGCTACGGCCAGATGTCATCACTGCAAGCAGACAGGGAGCCTGCTTTGATCTTTCCAGGGGGTAGGATGGGCTCCCAGAACTAGGCCAAGGGTGTGGCTGGCACCGGCAGGGGGACAGGCTGGTGAGAAGACCGTTCAAATGGGCACTTTCCAAATGCTCTGTGGCCCAGACATTCAGGCCATGCCCCGGGCATGGGTCTGACAGGATGGAGCGGGGATAAGGGTTCAGAAGCCCCAGGACATACTTCAGCCAGGGGCTCAGACGTGGATCAGCTATGCCTCTGTACCCGGATGAGCCTCTGACCTGGACCTGGTGGGGCTGGACAAGGTGCAAAAGCAGGCCAAGGGCCAGGGTGGGCATGTGCTTGTGGATGTGCTGGGTACCTACAAGTGCTGGGTGTGCAGAAAGTCCACACAGACACACACGCATCTGTGCATGTGTGTACCTTCAGGTTTCACAGTCAACAGAAGCCTTTCCAGGGAAGAAAGCAGAGCCAAAGTGGAGACGGGCTCCAACCCAAGGCCAAGGTTCTGCTGGGACCACTGGGATTGGGTGGCCGGCTGCTCAATTATTAAAATACTTCACTCCCTGGGTAAACAGCTTCAGTCTGAAGCTCCTGGAGCAGCCCCCACTCCCACCCACCCCAGTGTTCAAGTCCCAGGACCCCAAGTCTTCCCCATAGGCCCGCAACCAAAAAGTGAACCCCAGCCTCAGCAGGGATGGACACCGGGAACCACTCCAGCGTGACATCCTACATCTCTGCTGACTGATGGGGCCCATGTGTCACTGGTAGTTACATATGTGGATTGGCCTCCCCACCCCCACCACTGCCCCCCCATCTCAGCTGTCGCTTTCTTTGCTTTCATCACATTCTTCTTCACTGCAGAAGGAACTGTGGGTCCAGAAGAGAATCCGGGTGACCTAGATCAACGCACATTCCCACTTTGAGATTGGGGGTCCTAGTGCCATGGCCAGACACGTGCAAACTGCTCCAGAGGCTGCAGCTAGGCTGAGGGGCAGACAGAGCTCTCTCTCAGGCCCGTGTCAGGTGCCCCCCCCACACCCCCTCACCCAGCAGCACAGGAACTCTGTCCCCCTCCAGCCAGCCTTCTGATGAGTATTCCACACCAGCTCAGTCCCGAAAAGCAGCGAGGCAGCCCCTCCCTGCGGCTGTTTGCTGACAACCAGGAAAAGGTTTTAATCTCAGAAACAGTCAAGGTGGGGAAGGGGAACGAGGGGCAGCCGGGAGGGCCATATGGAACCTGTTTGAGGAGCTGGGTCAGAGCCCAGCTACACCTCCGTGTGCTGGGGCGCCTGGCCAGCCCTTGGCTCTGCTGGCTCAGCTCCGGCCAGAGAGGGGAAAGAGCGTGGGAGAACAGACAGGCAGGCTGCACGCAGACAAGGTGTGCACCGTGGGCTCATGGGCCGCTGTCCTTTAGGTGACGACTCCCTGGCCGGCTGCCCTGTGGCTGGATGGCAGGCTGGCCCAACGGCTGGATGACATGCCTGATTCACAGAGGTCAACAGAATGGCTTTTCAGGTCTCCTCAAGGCAGTCCCAGGGGCTTGTCTGGGAACGCCACTCCTGCTCAACCCTGCCATTTCCTTGGCCTGGATCCTGATGGAGATGGTTCCGGAAACCCCCGGACAGTGACATTTCATCTCCACTTTGGCTCCCCCGCCGGCGCACAGGCCAATCCTCTCTGTCTTTGTCTACCCATCACAAACCCAGCCCCACACCCAGATGTGGGGCCTACACGACGCCAGCGGGTCAAGGGCTGACGTTGTGTTGATTTGACTCCCCTGTGTGGACGCTGGCCTCATCGCACTGAACTTTAGACTGATGTGGATTTTGGATTGACCTTGCTGGAATTTGGACCCACCCCACCAGATTCCAGCTCACCACCCCAGTCCACGTGAAGCCTGCCGAACTTCTGTCTAGACTCCCAGGACTTTGAGATGGACTGACCGAGTTTCTGATTGATTTTGCAGAAGTTCTGACGAAACTTGACTGAAAGTAGCGTGGTCTGAGTTTCCCAAATTTTTAACCATCCTGACTCGATTTCTATTGGTTTTACCAATTTTCCTGATTATTATTTTAAAATCTAAACTTCTGGAATATTTGAGCTCTCCAGATTCTCTCACTAAATAACAGGAAATTGTTCATGGAGCCTTGACTGGCTGGCCCCGACTCAGGGCTGAGCCGTCAGCAGCGAGCGCCCCACCCCCTCACCCCCTTACCCCCTCATCTGGTCCACAGGCTGCCTGTTTCACCTGAAGAGGGGGTGGGGCAAGAGGTGCCCATTGACCCCTTATCCCCTTACTGGAATCTTCTAACATTCCAATGCCTGATTCTTTATGGACACTTCCATCAACCATTCTCTTCCTTCTTTCTGCTTGTTTCCAGCCTTGTCCCAGCTCTTGGACTTCTGAGTCCGTTTGATTGGAGCCCCGTTTCCTGCTGGAAGTCATATAAAACAGAGCTCAAAAGCGAGGGTTCCTGGGTCAGCCTGCCTGGGCCCAGGGGTCAGCTCTTGCTGGCTCTAGCTATGTGATCTCTGCACATGTTAATGAACTTTTCTGAACTCTGGTTTATTCATTGCCAAAGTGAGAGTGATTCTCCTGCTTATCTCCTGGATTTGTTTTGAGATTTGTAGCAAGGATACTAATGATAGTTAAGTCTTCCTGCACAGTTACTCTGAGCCAAGCTCTGTTCTAGGGCTGTGTACGGCCTTAGGACCCTCGCCCAATCCTCACCAAAGCTCCCAAGTCTAGCAAGTGGCAGAGCCACAGAGTCCAAGCTAGCAGGGCGTGCCCTCAGCCACTCTGCAGCCCTGCCTGTTGGGCTTGCCTTGCACGGAGAGCCCAGTGAGTATGGGCTGGGGTTATCTTTCTCATCGCCCTAATTAGAATACTATTACCAGGGGCCTGTTTCTCACTGGGAGAAATGGGCTGCTGTGTGTGTCCCAGGTGACTTTATATTCTTTTGACAGCACTGAAGAGCAAGAGTCCTCCCCGTGACCCCTACCCATACCTACACCAAGGGAGCCCTGGATATGTCCAAACCCTTCAGGCATGTCAGAACCATGGGGCTTGTGCCGTTTGTGAGACCTTTGTCAATCTATTCACATCTGGCTTGACTTTACCATGCGAATCTCCTCAATTTCTTTCCTGGCACCTTCATGGGAACCACATTTGCAAAGAGTTCCCCAGTCCACAGTGTGTGCCGGGATTTGCCAGGCTGTGGGCTGAAAGCTTCGGACAGTGACAGTGGAGAAACTGGGCCCGGTTCCTGACCTTGAGCAATTCCTCTGCCAAGCCTGGTCATCTTTTCTTCTCCAGGGCGGGAGACAAGGCGGGCTTTTGGGAGGATGTGCAAACAATAGCTATTCATTGCTCAGTCTAAGAAAAGTTCTTTAATAGGGACAGTTCGTGACAGGTGCTGTTTTCAGTAGTGTCTGTCCTATGTCCCCGTGTGCCTCTATTTGTGTTCTGCCCAGACAAGGGCCTCAACTCCCCCTTGTTCCCACTCTGCCTTGCCTTTGTGCCTGCTGGTCTCTGCCATGTATGTCTTCTCCTTTATGTACTACTTACTCGGGTTTTATTGAAAATCTTCTATGTGTTAGACATGATACAGGAACAAAGACACAATCCCGGCCTTCAGTGGCTCACAGTGGCAGAAACATGCAAAATGCCCAGGGATCACAGACCTGGGACACTTGGGCCAACCAGGACAGGGTAGAGTAAAGGATCAGTATGTGAGGAAGCATGTAACCAGACTTCTGTCTTGCCCACCTGGAAAACCCTTACTCATCCTCCAACATCCTTCAGTTCAAGTAGCACCTCTGAGCTGAAGCACTCCCAGGTCCCCGCAAGCAGAATAAATGCCTCTCTCTCCAGAACCCCCTTGGCTGTGCTCACGGAAGAGAGAGCACTGGCCACAACACTGCTTAGATCAATTCTCCCCAGTTTGCCCTGGACTGTGAACTCCCTGAGGACAGAACTGGATTCAATTTTCCCTTCCCAGGGCCCTGTAGAAGTCTAATAAATATTTGATCAAAGTAAGTCTGTGGATCTATGCGTATCCTATCCACAAGCATATGCATGTGTGTATGTGGCCTGGGGAATGGTAGTTGTGGGGGGTTAGTTCTTGGGACTCATTATGTAACATATTTGCCTCATTAAGTTCTCCCAGCTCCTCCCACTGACTCCATCCTCTCCATGTAGACAAGCCTGGTGTTTGAAAGTTGAAAAGCTTGGTTCTGGGGGAGGGGTCAGGGGCACAGGGCCGGGAGACACTGCTGCCTCAAGCTCCATCCATGCCAGGTCAGCCTGGCAGCCAGGGCTTGGGAGGCACCAAGAGACAGCCAGCCCACCTTAGCCAAAGGGACCCTCATCCTGACTCCTATACCTCTGTTCCCAGAGAAATCACTCCACCCTTGAAGAAGCCCTGGCTGTTCAGTTGGTTGGAGTGTTATCTCATGCACCAAAATGTTGCAGGTTCAATTCCTGGTAGAGGTGTTTATGGGAGACAGCTGGTCGATATTTTTCCCTCACATTGATGTTTCTCTTTCTCTCTCCCTCTCTCCCTTCCTCTCTCTCTCAAATCAATTAAAAAACATATCCTTGGGTGAGGAAGAAAGAAAGGAAGAGAGAAACAAAGAATGAAAGAAGAAGCAGAGAAGAGAAGAAAAAAGGAAAGAGAAGAGCCTCCCATGGCTCCAACCTACAGCTGGAGCTTCATGGAAGGGTATCAAGAAGCCCTAGTGTCCTGACCATTGAACATTCTGGACAGAGACCTAAGGTTGGATCACAGATTAATTCCTGTCTAGAAACTCATATCCCAGCTGGGCCCTTCCCACTCCTGGGGGAAGCCAATTGCATGGATTGTCTAGTCCAAGCTGGGCCCCAACCTGAGATTCTACAAAGATAAGGAGAGGGTCTCCCATGTGCAGAAAACCCTTCATGCTACCCCAAAGGCCCCTGGTCTATGATGGTAATAGTTCTGCTTGTATATGGACCTGTGTAATTTCCAAAGAACCTTCTGTACCTTGTCCATTCAGTTACTATCTGATGAGCTTTTACTCTGGGCCTGGCATTGTATCCTGCTAGTGATAACATGAACAGCCGCTGTGCTGTCCTTCACATGCATCACTGTTCGGTCCGCACAGTGACCCCTGTGTAAAGATGAAGGCAATGAAACTGAGGTTTTCCATTTCTCAAGGACACACAGTGCTCCGTGGTAGAACCAGGACTTGAATTCACCTCTCTCGGGCAACTCAGACCCTCACCCTTTCCACTGCCCTGTCTCCAGTCTCTTCACTTTCCCCCAGTAACTGAGAAATTTGGAGCAGGTATTATTGCCCTCTCTTAAAGTCGAGGAAAACTAATCCTTGGTGGGTCTAGGAGACTTTCCAGAGATCTCAGAGGCCAGGTGAGAGGTCCAACCTGGCTCCAATATTCACGCTGCCCTCAGATCCAAGGCCACCTCCATGTCCGCTCTGCCTGGACTTGACCCGCATCACCAGTCTCCCTCCCAGACCCTGCCACACAGATGCCACGACAGGTGAAGTCAAGCTCCGAGAAATGAGTGTCACCAACCACAACTGGTTTGTGAGGCATTGGTATTAGTGGCCTAATGGGCTTCATCACAGGCCTTGCCCACATGCTGGCCCCTAGAACGTGCTGGCCCGCAATTATTTTCAGTTTTCAGACTGGCCTGTTTCATCGACTGTTTCTTTCATCAACTCTATGTCAGCCCTTCCCTAAAATGCCAATGTTTTGAGATTTACTTAAAGGGTAAACTGTTCCCCAGAGCAGGATGTGAAGCTCCAGGAGGCAAACATGAGTCAGGGTTCGTAGACCCTTGAATTCCACCCCCAAATTATAAGAAGGTCCAGTGAATCCCAGGACCCAAAGTCCTTGTCCCTGGTCCATTGGGGGATCCCATTCACCAGGCTGCTCCCAAAGGAGTCACCTTCCCTTGGGGCTTGGAAGTTTGAAAACTATAATTATTCAGAAACTTGACCCGCACAGAAGAAAACCAGTCGCAATAAGAAAGCTTGCGTTCAAGCCCATCTCTGGGCACTCACCGTGTGGTCTTGGGCTCCGAGCATCAGTTTGCCCATTGCTTTAATGACAGGGCTGGACATGAATCTAGCTTTGGAAATGGTCACATTCATTTACATGACCAATTCAGGAAATCCTTCTGATGAGGAAGTTCTTAAGGCTTTATTCTACCATTCCATCTGCTTTCATAGTATCTCCGACAGCACATGGAATTAATTACCCATGTGCTACTTACAGTTACAAGAAGATGAGAAAGAGAAGAGATCTGACATTTATGAAGCACTTGCTATGTGCCAGACCCCCTTCTACGTGTTTCTCTATGTACTAATTCATGTAATCCCCCCAAAAGCCTATCAGACAGGTGTTACGGTTCCCACACCCCTCCATTTCATGATGAGCAATGTGAGACTCTGAGAAGCAATATAATATACCAACTTCCTGTGGCTAAAAGGCAGCCGAGCCAGGCTTTGGAACTGGGCGGCTGTCTCCAGAACACACACGTTTCCTAATCAGGCTGCAGAGTCACAGCAAGATGGATGAGACCCAGCCCAGAAGAGAAGATGAGGCTTGTACATAAATTATTCTAATACAAGTTGGGGAAGTGATAAGTGACCAAGAGAGAAACAGATAACATCCCTGGGGGTTTGAGATGAGGTGAAGACTCCTTCCAACTGGAATGAGAGGGAAGTTTTATGGCGGTGATGTTTTAGCTGAGCCTTGCAGGACAGGTAGGATGTGGAGCTGTGGAGATCTGGGGAGAGGGAGCGGCTAGCTCTGGCAGGGATAGTAGGCAACAGAGGAAAGAGGCAGATCAGAAGAGAGAGCACCGGCCAAGCTGCAGAGGGTTGGAAACACCCCTTTACACTGAATGAAGGTGATGGAGAGGCAAGCATAACCAGAACGGAAGAGACACAGTCAGAAATCAGCTTCGGGATCTGGAATCATATGCAGTCAACAGAAGCAGGGAAGGGGCAAGCCTGGAAGCAGGAATAGCATGTGCACTCAGGGTTCTGGCAGGAGACCGTGCTACTCTGGGAGCTCAGTCGATGAGTGAGTGAATAAGCCCATTGCCTGTGGAGGGGAGGGTGGTACCAGTGAGAGATGGAGAGGCCCCAGCGATGGCCAGCAGCGGGAAGCCGTCGTCATCATTGGCCTGCCGGGCTAGGGCAGGCAATTACATCACTAGGCCCTGTGAAAGCAGGAAGTGCACACCTTTGGAGATCACCAACAGGACATGGTGCAGAGCAGGAATGGAGCAAGAAGAACCCCAGTCACATTTCCTGGGGCTTTCCAAGGGCAGTGGGCAGAGCTTCTGGCAAGAAAGTCCCCATGGAAGAGACTGCAGAAGTCAGTTTCTAGGGACATGGAGCAGGACAGAGAAAGATGGAGAGAGGATATGGGTTGGGGATGGAAAGATGAAGAGAGAAGACTCACCAGCTCAGACCAGAGTTAGAAGCTGTTGTAATGGTTTCGGAAAGAAACACGGAGAGACTGAACCAGGGCAGTTGCAGAGGAAAAGGAAGTGTTGGGGACAGATGTGCAGGAACTTCAGAAAGGAACGACGGCAGATTTGGCAAGGGCAAAGAAGAGTCTGCATACCTGCTGAGTGCCAGGTGTACGTGCACGTTACAACCCCAGAGTTGTAACGGTGTCTGTGATCTCCGGAGGTTGCTGCATCGGACCTCAGCCAACCATAAAAGATGACCACAGCAGCTCGGTCAGCTTTTGAACCTGCAAAAGGGTGGAAAAGAAAAGGAGTAGGTGGTTTGAGCCAACTCTCCAAGCCACATTCAGGTAGAGAGCTACCCTCTCAAACAAAGATAACATATGGACAGACCACACAGGACGCCCCGCAGAGGTTCAGACACATGACTTCCAGAAGAGGGTTGGAAGAGAGAGCTGCTGCAGGAGAAAAAAAACAGAGATCATCCAGCCCCAGAACGTGCAACCCCCTCTTCGTGTCAAAGAAACCTCGGTTAGACCAGATTCCCGCTGCCAGCCTTCACGCCGGCGGTCCTCTCGGACAGGTGAGGAAGACGAAGATCTTGGAGAAGAACAAGGACAGTGAGGCTGCAGCTCTCCTTGCAGAACTGGAAAAAATTGAAAAAGAAAGAGCTGGAGAGCAGGCCAGGAAGGAACGAGCACAAAAAGCTGAAGAAAGGATTCATATGGAAAACATTCTGAGTGGAAACCCTCTCCTTAATCTCAGCGGCCCATCCCAGCCTCAGGCCAACTTCAAGTTCAAAAGTGGGGTGATGACGTCGTTTTGAAGGACTGCACAAAAGGTGTGGAGGATCAGAGAGAAGACAAAAGGTTTGTCAGTGATACACTGTGATCTGGATTTCACAAAAGTTCATGGGGAGATACATTAAGTAGTACAGTTTCATGTGCTTAATTAGAGACTAAAATGCAAATGATCTTTCTGACTTTATTTTAGTCAGTTTGGTTTTTTTTTCTTCCCCCAGCCCCCCATTTAAATTGTGTATAGGCTTCCCTAATTTTAAGTTCCAAAATATATTTTCCTTGAATGGTGCCTTATTTTGATAAGGATGCAGGAATGGGCTTAATCCAGTTTCCAGTCTCTAAATATTTCCAGTCTCATGTTTTCTTTTTAATATGAGAAAAGCAATCTGCCTGTAATAAATATGTTTAGTAATCTAAATAACCAAATCTGTGCCCTCCAGCTTTGTTGCTGAAATACATGCAGCTTATACAACATTGCACATCTTTAAAAACACAAGGATCTGTTCTGGCACGTTTTTCATGGAAAACTTGAAATCAACCTATGGTGATAAATGACATGCTAGATGGGTTATCATGGAAGGACCAGGACAGCAAGATCTTTCCCACATTGTCATCACCAATCACCTGGCACATGTCACTGTGCATAGGTGTTTTGGATGAATCCCATTCCTCATTCTGCAGAGGAGGGAAACTGAGGCCCAGGGAAGTCCAGTGGTTTAGGGAAGGTCACAGAGCAAAATGCCAGCAGAGTCAAAACTAGGAGCTGCCACCATCCCCCAACACCCGGCTGGTGTGTTATGGAAGATGACATGTCCAGCCCAGCCCAGGTGGGGAAATCAGGGGACTCATTTCCGTCACCCTCTGCCTGGAATGGGCCACATCCACTCCTTCTTCATCCAGTTCCTTTGCTGCCAGGACCTCAAGATGAATATATCTTTGCCTTGGAAAGGACACAGGAATTAATCAAGGATGGTGCCTAGCCAGGCATCCCCCCGAGTGAACCCCGGCTCTGAGTTTCCACAGCAAGCTCTCCATTCAGCAGGTGACCGGGGCGGTCGATTACGGTGACGGATCGTGAAAGAAATGATACCACTCAAGGCCTTGCAAAGCAGTTTCGTTATTCTGCCACGGGTTTTTGGCAATTCCTCAAGTCTGGCTTGTTTTATGTCTAATTACATATCGTCGTACATACCCCCGTATGTTATGTTTCACATAATAAATACATGGAAAAATCTTTCTCTTTTTCCATTAGCCCTGCCCAGAGAGGAACAGATTTCTGGTGTGTGCTTACGCAATAAAGAAGCAGTTGTTTTAGACACCATGACACTTCATAACCGAGCTTTATGGGCCCCCGTTTCTCTGATTCAGAGGGCTCGAAAGAGGGACCTGGGTTTTCCGCATGTTGTTTCTGCTCTGGAAGCAAAGGATGCTTGTCAGGAGCAGCATCCTGGGACGGCTGGAAACCCGGCCAGTTCCGCAGTCTGGGAGACAGAGGAGCTGTCAGGCTGTGGGGGGTGACAGGCTGGCTCCTGTGGGTGAGGCCTGGCTGCAGAGGCCGTCCTGCACTGTCGTGCGAATAGGAACACCAGGGCCTCGTGAGCATCCATCATTCACGGGTACCTCATCTAACAATTGACCCATACGCATTTATTAAGCACCTTCTATGTGCCCAGGTCCGTTCTAGATGCTGAGTGGGGAAGGAAAGGCATAGACAGTGGGTGGGGGAGGAGAAGGCCGAAAAGCAGAGACACAGAGATAGCTCATAATGGGTTTATGGGAGCAGGATTGGAACCAGATGGCCTGGGTTCAAGGCCAGGCTCCACTGCTTACCAGCTGTGGGATTTTGACCAGTCACTGAAGGCCTCTCTGGACCTGTTCACACATTCATTAAATGACAATGCCGTGCTACAGCCTCATGGGGTCATTGTGAAAATGAGACAGTAATCCCTGTCAGGGGGCTCTGTGTGTCCCTGGTCCGAGTGTGTGCTCAGAGACTGCCTGTGATTACTGTTGTCACTCTTTCCATGTCACCTACTGCAGGGCTGGCAGGGGCCGGCTGGGAACACATGGGAGATATAAGATATGGCCCTGAAATTCACTCCTGGATTTGAAGTCCAGCTCACAGCTGACCAAGGAGGTGACCCCTGTGGTACACACAGAGGACAATTGTGAGGCCATCATCAGGATGGGAGGGCCGGGCTGCTGTGCCCTGGAGACCTTAAGGGCGTCCCAGGGGATGTGGGACTTGGGAAAAAGGCACAGCAAGTTATGAGGAAAAGGGTAAATGGGGAACATAAGCAAAGGCAGAAAGAGCACTGTGTTTTATGAGAGCATAAAACCATTTACCATTCAGGCCTTAAACGCCGATCAAGAATCTGTAGCTGCAGGAACTCACTAAGTGCAAGGCAGCCTTCCAGGCGTGGAAACCCAGAGCTCCTTGTTCCTGGTCTAGGGGTCAGGACCCACACCCAGGAAACTACAGTCGTGCACCACGTAACAATAGCCTGGTCAGCGACGGCCTGTACATATGATGGTAGTCCCGTGAGATTCTAATGGAGCTGAAAAACTCCTATCGCCTAGTGACATCATCGACCTCATAAGCTCGTGGTGCAACACGTCACTCACAGCTACTAATACAGAATCGGGATATAAAGACATATTTTTGTGCAGCTGTACAAGGTGTTTATATTTTAAGCTACATGTTATCACAAAAGGGTCAAAAACTTAAAAACCATTTAAAAGTTTAGAAAGTAAAAAGGTTATAGTAAACTAAGGCCAATTTATTATTGAAGGAAGAATGTAAATAAACTGAGTGCAGCCTAAGTGGACGGCGCTCAGAGGTCAACAGTAGCGTGCAGCACAGGAGTGTCCTGGGCCTCACCGTCACCCTCCGCTCACTCACTGACTCAGCCAGGGGGCCTTCTGGTCCTGCATGCTCCGTTCATGGCCAAGTGCCCCGTACAGGCATGCCATTCTGTATCATTTATACCATCATTTTACTGGGCCTTTTCTATGGTTAGACGGACAAATACTTGCCCTTGTGTTACAGCTGCCTACAGATTCAGCACAGAAACGAGCTGTGCGGGCCTGGGAGCGCCAGGCTCTCCGCAGAGCCCAGGTGCGTGCTAGGCTGCACCGTCTGGGTTTGGGTGAGCGCCCTCTCTCATGTTGGCACAATGATGAAGTCGCGTAATGACGCGTTTCTCAGAACGCAGCCCTGTCTTTACAGGTGGTGTGGCTTTCTCAAATAAAGCCCTGCAGTGCAGAGGAGTGGATGTGCCCTGGTCAGAGGTGGGAAGAGGGGCACAGGTGTGGCAGCCTTTGGACCTGGCCCACGTGACCATGTGATGAAATGCACACTGGGGGCAGAGAGAGGTCAGGCTGAGCAGACACTCCAAACTAAATGGCCACTCCAACGTTGGGCCCAATAGCCCTGATGTCACACCCAGTCCTTTAACCTACTGAATGTTCCATGAGGACAGGACCTCGTCTGCCATGTTCAGACAGAGCTGCCACATCATAGATGTTCAGAAATGTGCATTGAATGGAGAAATTAGTTGTGATGGAATCATGTCCAGGCTGCTGTCTTCTGTTTGCCCTGCCAGGCTCACTCTTCCCCTGACTCCATTTTACTCTCTGCCCAGGAGACTGCTTGGCACGAACCACCTCGGTGTGCTCCCCAGCCTACTGGTTGTGCTTGGGACACACACACACACACACACACACACACACACACACACAATCTCCACTTTAAAATGGAGTCAGAGCTGCCATCCCAGAGGAACTGCCTGGCACATCTTATGCTCAAACCTCTGGAATGTTAAAACAGGGCAAAATAACCTTTGGACCAGTCCTAAAGCAACACTGTGTCCCAAAGAACTATTTGCAAGGATAACAAAAAAGTAGATACTGTGATTGTGGGACTGATTGCCAGACTGAGAACTTAAAAAGCATCCTTATTGAGAAGGCTGGACTGGCGGTTACAGAACAGTCAGGGGGATGTAAAGCACAGCACAGGAAACACAGTCAATAATATCGTAATGACTGCGTGTGGTGCCAGGCGGGGACCGCAAATACCGGGGGAACAGTCTGTGAAGTATGTGCTTGTCTGCTCACTGTGCTGCACACCTGAAACTAATACAAAATAATATTGAATATAAACTGTAGTTGAAAAAAATTGTTTTAAACACTCTTTAGAATTAGCATCACTGTGCTACCTTTTCCACACCAATGGAAATGCCTTCCTTCTGCTGCTGTGAGTGTTCCCTTTCCTTTTCTCACGCCGACCCTCTGCCTCCGGCTCCTAACTGGAGCATTGTTTGGGTCTCTACCAGGAATCAGCACTTCCTGAATAGCTTTTATTTTTTAATTTCAAATAAATGCTTGCTGCCTCTCAGTTTGAAGGGCCTTTTATTTTTTAGGTTAGCAGTTTGGACGATGGGGAGCACATGTAGGAGATGGGAGAGAGTTGGGAAAGTGAGATCAGGGAATCTGGCTCCTTCCCTACAGAATCTTCTCTACTGCCTGGGACACTCCCCAGCAGCCCCTCGCAGGGCAGGCTCCCTTCACATGCAGGGTCTCTCCTGGGTGCTGGCCATCCCTCCCTCCTGCAAGCGAGCCTAGGGCGGTAACCCCTGTTACTAGCCCAGGTTTCTGCACCTTCCATTATGTATCCCCTCCACCCCGGCCACACCTCTATAAACATCCCTTTGTAAATTAAACCTCAAGTTATCCCAATTTGAGTGTGCCACTTGTTCCTTTTTAAGACCTTGTGGCAAAATTCTAACACAGTGCTGTTCCTTTCATCTCAACTCTGGGAATCTGGTAGAAGAGGTGGATGTCTGATGGACTCGGATGGATCATTACCTCCCTAACTCAGCCTCTCGTCCGTTCCACAAGTTCTGTAGGACAGGAGAGGACCGCACAGGCCAACCAAGGTAGAACCTACAAGAGAATTAGAGCGAGCGAAAGCTCTCGGCAACACTGGTTTTGAATCTCTTCCTTTCCCCTTTGTCCCACTGGTAGCCTCGCTGGACAACCATTGCCCACACACATGGCAGCAGCAATCAAAGAACACAGAATAGTAAATCTGAAAGGAACCTGGGGACCATCTACACCCCTCCTTCACCACCACCTCTCCTGACACCTCCACCCTCACCACCACAACCACTGTCACCGTGCCCAGCGCCACCTCCACCATCACAACCACCAACACCATGCCTGCCACCGCCACACCACTGTGCCCGAACTGACCGCAGCACCATCCTGGCCAACAGCAGCACCACCCCCATCACCTCCACACCTAACACAAGCACCCCACCTCCACCACCTGCACTTTCAGCCCCACCGCATCACCTCCGGGTCACCAATTGTGCAGAAAGGAAGAGTGAGAGCTTCCATGGACTAGAACTCCGTCCTCTTAACTTTCAAAGAGCTGGTTTCGAGCACAGAGACTTCAACCACGATTTGTAAAACGTGCAAGAGAAGGTCTTCAGAAGGACAGCATGATATTGAGAGGCAATACTTGTCTCATGTTGATCTTTTTGCAACATAGGCTTTATTTTTTAGAGCAGTTTCAGGTTCCCAGCGAAACTGAGGAGAAGGTACCGAGACTCCCCACGTACCCCTGCTGACCCCCGCAGACCCACAGCGCCCCCCACCGCCCACGTCCTGCACCACAGCTCCATGTTTGCTCTAATCGACAAGCCTGCCCTGACCCGTCATCATCGTCTGGCATCCACAGTTTACGCTAGGGCTCACTCTCGGCGTTGTGCAGCCTGGGCTTGGACAAATGCTTAAGGACATGCATCGCCATGGAGTATACAGAATAGTTTCACTGCCTAAACATCTGTGTCCCACCATTTGTCCTTCCCTCCCCCCCACCCCTGGAAGCCAGGCCTTCTTACTGGCTCCACTACTCTGACAACCCAAGCTTCTCCCCAGAGGACGTCTGAAGTCCCAGGAGTGGGAGGAGTGGGGCTGTCATTAGAGACAGGGTGTAAGTGAGAGCCCAACGTCATGAGTCTACTTGGTCACCATGGAAGTGGCCTGTGGTCCTGTCTGTATGATCCCTCCAATCTGGGAGGGGTGGGGAGCCCCTCCACGTGTTCTGGGAGATGCTCTGATACCAAGGACCTGTCTGCTACTCCCACAGCCTAGAGGGGCAGAGCTCGCAGTGGGCCTACTAAGGATGTGACCTTGTCACGCTGCACACCCTTTTATTTCTCTGAGCCTTGCTGCCTCCCCAAGGTTCTCCCCAGAAGAGGGGGTATGGGTGCCCGCTGCTCCCAGATCCCAGATCTCGGGTGAAACATGGCCTTTCCCCAGGACCCAGCCATGACACTGCCCTCCACCTCGCTCCCCAGCGATATTTTCCTACTTGGCGCATCGGGTTTTTACTCAGGATGCTTTTTCCCTAATTCTGGTGCCTTTGCAGTTTCCCCTATGGCCAAGGCTTTCATACCCCAAACTTAGGGAGAGTCTCCTTCTATTTCCCTTTGCCCCCTTCTGTCACATCCTTTCCCTGAGGCGGTGAGCACAGCAGGGCCTGGGGCAGGAACGAAAGGAGAGTGGAAAAGGAAGGCAGTACAGTGGGAAAAAAGGTTACGTGGCAGTGTTAGGTGGGGGATGTCTCACCAAACCACACCCACCACAGTGCTGTGACAAACCTGTGGCCACATGCCCACTGTGGGGATGAGAAAACCGGGATTTAGAAGAGTAGGCAACTCGTGTGAAGTCTGAGAAGAGGCACTGTTGCCTTTGAACCCTGGCGCTTGGCCCAGCCAGTGCCCCTAAACCCAATGCCATACTTCCTGCCTGCCACCCCTCACCTGCCTCCTCCGGGCTTCCTGGGCACTGTGTGGGCAGCAGGAGCAGGGTCCACAGGACATCTAGTCCCTCCAACTCCTGCTGCCTCCTGCAGGTCCTAGGGAGGCCCAGGGTCACACCAGGTTCTGAGCCCATCCCACAGGCATTGACACACCGTTTTTCTTCAAGAGCAGACATTTGATCAGACTGGGACTTCCCACCTCATTCAAGGCCAGTAATCATTAAGACAAACATTGGCTATCATTATTTATAATCTCCTCTGAGCCTCACAACACCCTAAGCTCACAAGCTCTTCCGAGGTTCTCTTTAGCAGAGGGTAAATTACTTGCCAGAGGTCACGGGCAGGAGGACTGCCCTAAAAACACTCTGGCTCACTGGCAGGAGCTCTGTCCATCCGCAGCCAGGGTTCTAGGATGGTCTGTCTTCCCACTTTGAGCACAGGACCATCAGGATATCAGTCCCTGGCCTGGTCTCATACCAGAGAGGCCTCCGCTTAGGCAGGGGAATGAGATAAGGAGCCACAGAGCACAGGTGGGGTTAGGATTCAGCCCAGCCCCCATGACACAGAACTCTGTCCATCCAGGGTAGGCTTGGTGACCTGCCCTGCCACAGCCCCCCCCCCCCCATCACTGTCATCACCCCAGCCTGCACTCTGGCTGGACAGGCAGGTGAGGTGGTCAGTAGAGTCAAGCCCCATCACTGGCCCAGCTCACCTGAGGCCTGAGCAGAGCCCCATGCAGAAGGACTGGGGCCCTGGTACGAAGGACGGTTGTCCATGCTCAGGTAGCCCAGCAGCTTGAGGATGGCACGTGAACACACACATGGAGCTCTGCGGCTCCTCATGTAATCCAAACAACTACAGGCCGGGAGCTGGGCCCTTTCGGTGAGAGCAGGCCTGAAGCTCGCCTCTGATAAGCAAAGGCTTTCTGCTGAGATTGCAAACCCTCATAAACAGGCTCAAAGGAGGACACTTCCAGATACTAAGGAGAACAAACAGATTTTAAGCACTCTCACCCCCCAAAAAGGCTCAGTTTGCTTCTGCTGATATTATAAAGACGCTAATGACAGCCGTTCTCTGTTCCTTGTGGCCGGTCCTTCAAAGACTCTCTGATGTCTGGTTTGAATATGTCATTCAATGCATTTTCTTTCTTCAGGACGTTCAATCAGACTAGCCTTCTTTCTTGTTAGTTAATCAACAAACATTTATGGAACCCTCCAAATGGCCAAGCAGGCGAGTCCACTTGGCAGTGGTTTGTTGGCCTGCCCACCTCTCGTGTCCCAGGCCCACTTTTCAGAGGCTCCCACCAGTCACCTGCTGAGAAGACACATGTGCTTCCTGGAGCCCATAAGCTTCCACCTTCTGCAGGCCCCATTGAGCTCCAGAATCCCAACCCTCCAGCCAAGGGTGGCAGCCAGGAGAGCTGGCTAAGTGGTTCTTGAGAACCTGGTGTGTGTGGTGGGGCTGGTCATGACCCCTGATGAGGCCCAGGGTTGCAACCTCCACTTGGTCTTGCCACCTCCATCCATCCCTTCTCCCTTGACCAGCCCTTGGCTGCTCTAGCCACATGCCTACCCCCTGCCTTGGCCCTTCACACATCCTTATGTCCCTGGAGCTTTCTTACCATTTGGGCCTGAAACCCACTAAAGAGCCCTCCATCCCTCAGGTGCCGAGTTCTGACACAGATTTGGCAAAGCCAGAAGTGATCTGGAGTTTGTCCTCTCTCAAAGGCCTGCTTCTACTCCCCAAGGCTTTCTTATGGGCCTCCAGGCCCTACTTCAGGCCTCTGGAAGAGCTTCCCGCAGAGTGGTTAGTGGGGCTGCCATCCACTTGAGGAATCACAGGGACCTACGGGAACAGACCCAGGGTCTGGGTTAGGGAAGGGGCCATATGCTATCCAAACCCTTAAGGCCAAGCGTGCCCGGCCTGGAGCCAGATAGAATAGCTGCTGCCAAAATGCTCACTGGACCTGAAGCATCTCAGAGCCTCTCTGAACCTCAGCTTCCTCAACTGTAAATGGATAAAATCTGGAACAATGGGGCAGACCTAAGTGGTGGAGTTGGACAGGCCCGGATTCAAACCCCAGCTCTGAGCTGCGATCTTGGATGAGTTCCTTAACCTACCAGAACTGCAGCCACATCATCTGTGGAGGGGAAAGACAATAGCACTCACCCTCTGTGGCTGTTGACAGGGCTGCAGGAAATGGACATGGGGTACCTGGCGTGGAGCAGCGCTCAGCCAGCAGGATTCATCATTATTACTTCATAGGCCTGTTTTGAGGCCGTAATCCAATGAGATAATGTGAGTGTGTGTGCAATGGCTTGGTGAAATACGGTGTACAAATGGTAGCAATTACCACTTATCGGTGGGTTCCCCTCTCCCTGCGCCTCCTGCCCCTCCTTCTCTCTGTCTAGTTTATTTTTTTCTTCTCCGCCTTAACCTCCCCTTGGCCTCTCTTCCATCTCCTTCCCCCCTCACAGCTCTCGGAGCCAACACCCAACAGCCGTTTCCTCCCCCCTCACTCCAGAGCCCACAGGGGCTCCCCATCGTCCCTCATGCCCAAACTCAGCAACAGCACCACCTCTAGTTACCCATTCTACCTCACATCCCTCTTCAAAGCAGAGCCCTCCGGCTGGTGAGCTGCATTCCTCTCCACCACCCCCACTCCCACCCCAGCCTGGAGAGCTCTTAGTTGCTATTTGTTCCTCTCAACAGATACAATCTCACCCACACTTCAAGACCCAATTAAATTCAGTTTCTGAGACAACACCTCTATTGCCCCATAGCTACTCTGTGGCAGGGGATTTTGAAAGAGTTCTCTCCCTGGGAACCATAATTTTCTAGCTATAGTCATAATATTCTAGCTGTGTGACCTTAGGAAACTTACCTACCCTCTCTGAGCCTACCTCATAAGGTGGTTGTGAGGATTAAATTAAAATAGTGGTTTGTAAATTTTCTAGTGCATAAAAAATGATTAATAAGAAGTGGCTACTTTTGTTATTCTGGTTCTTGGGCATAAAAAATGAAGCTGCGCGGACCAGCTGGGAGTGTTAGGTTTCCACTGTGTGTTCAAGGATCCTTTGGTTAAAATCAATATCCTCTCACTTATCAGCTGCCTGGCCAGGCTTCCAAAGTTCCGTGTCACAGTATCCTCCAAGGTCTGATCACTTAACACTCATTTATAATCATTCCACCTGGCAGGAAGTTGTGCTAGGCATGGGACAGGGGTGACAGGTGAGGCTGACACAGCCGACACAGGTTCACTGGAGAAGCGAAAACTAGATAATAAGGACCTAGGTCCCCATGCTGGCCTGGTGGGCTGGAACAACACCTCAGCTTTATTTACATTGCCTGTCCTCTCTACCCCCGGGACCTGTTCCTTCTCCAGCTCATGCTCTGCCCCCTGGCTTTCCCTGCCCCTGCCACTCTGGCTTCCCTTCTGTCTGATTAACAGGGACAGCTCTGTCCTGGCCCAGAGTCTTTGCCCATGCTCCTGCGCACTTCCTTCTGCCCAGGACATGCTCTCCAGCCCGCACACCTCAAAGACGCAAAAACTTCTCCCAGAGCCCATCTCTGTCTGTCCTGTTGGATGCTCTGCTTTTTTTTTTAGGATGTTATGAACAAGCTCAGGCTGGATTTGAACCCAGCTCTCTCACCTCTCAGTTAACCTTAAGCAAGTGGCAGCCCCTCTGGGATCCCACACCCTGGCCTGCACCAAGGAGCACAATGACAGCACATGCGAGGGCACCCAGCATGTGCCAGTGGCCGGAAAACAATGGCTGGAGTGAGAGACAGAGGCTGAGCAGGGAGGGAAGGCAGGTGCAAGTCAAAGGGCTTTAGGCACCTGGCACAGGCATTCCAGCATCTCTGAGTGTCCTGCCCAGCATCCCTCCCAGTGGAAAAGATGATCCCTGCTCCCCGAAACCCCACCCTTCTGCTCCTCTCCATTAGATGATGCTGGTAAAGCCCCTTGGAGCTGAGTGCTCTATAAAGACAAGGCGTTTCTATTAGATCCAGGTTGGGGAAGCTGCGAGAAGCTGGACAGGGGAAGACGGTTCCGAGGAGGGGGCGCGGGTTCTGCGCCAGCTGAACTGAGCGAGGCTTCATGTGGCCCAGGTGCTATTAGTCAAAACTGATGGCTGCTGCCAGCTCCTTGGAGTTACGAGTAACCAGGGAGGGCAGAGCTGGCGGAGTTTCTAGCTCGTCAAGGGCTCTGGACTATCCGTCTGGTACTTTGGTTGGAATGAGCCCAGGGCACGTTCAGCGGGGCCACTTTTAAAATTTATTTTTCTCCCAATGTGTACTTAAGGGTTGGGGAGCCCTCCTGGTTCTCACTTATTTGCACTTGTTAGCAGTCTGTTCCCGAAGATCCTTTCTGTTGACCTTGAGAAAGGACCGAGTTGGGGTGGACACAGCTGCAAGGCTCTGCAGGCTGGGCACTTGGGTCTCTGACTGAGCGCTCTCAGGAGAGCGCCTCTCCCTGAGACAGACAGGACAGACAGGAGCCATGGCCTCATCGTCCTTGTCTTCCTCTGAATGCTGCTGCGGCTTTTTCACTCTTGCTGGTCTGGTCCCCCAGTATGGAGCACATAGCACCTGGGAGAAGGATGTGAGCTGGTCCTTTAATCCACCTCGTGTTCAGGTAAACATCCACGCTGGGAGATCCCGCTGGCTGGTCAAGATCGATCCGCTGGGAGGTCTTAGTCACACCTGGCAGATCTCTCAGATTCTCCTCTAGCCGATCACCACCAAGGCAGCCACACCCCTGTCCGCCCCCATCAATCCTATCCACCTCTCCCCACCCCACATTCCCGTGTCGCTCCCTCCACCTTCAACCCTCCAGGAACACTTGAGACGCCGATGCAGTCAGGAGGAGCCCTTTGTCAGGAAAACTCGAAGGAAGAGCATTCGAAACCAGGGATTACAGCCTCTGAGCAGAGGACCCCTGAGGCGTTGAGTTTGAACAGGGTCCGCACAGGGTGCTGGGGTGTAACAAGCCTCATCTGTGGATGGGATGAATTCTACGTCTCATACTTCACAGCCCCCGGACCACAGGGTGGCCAAGGCCGGCCTGATTGATCTATGAACACCCACTCTAAATGTATCTGGGTTTCAAGTAGCCCTTTGTCATCCAAGAGGAAGAGCTATGAAATTATTCGTGGGGCCCAGAAGGATATTCTCTGTCCACAAGAAGTCCATCGTATCTTCGAAGAGACAGAGTAAAAAATAACCACAGGAATAAGTACAAAGTTGAATGAAAAAAAAGTCAGGGGAGCCATGGGAGGTGAGAGGAGGGTGGTCGGACCTTAGGGGGCGGCTGGGAAGGTTTTTCTGAGGAAGTGACGAGCTGCCTGTCTGAGGCCTCCCGTGTCCTGTCCCTGCTGCCCTGACCCTTGTCGGAATGCACCCCACAGCCTTCCCACAGGCACCGCCTGCCAAGAACATGCCCACAAGTAAAGAGGGCCTCCTCCCAGCAGCCGAACGTCACACTCATGGGACCTCCTACGACTAACCCGTTTAACTTCTCTAAGCCTCGATTTGTTCATCTGTAAAATGGGCCTGCCTCAAACGATTATTATGAGGTTTGAGCAGGGCAAGGGCAGTGGAGTTCCTTTGTGAGCAGGAAGCGTGGGGGATGAAAAGGTGCTCAGGTCTGAAGGCGGCCGATAAAGGCCAGGATGGTTTTCTTTCAGAAAAATCCCACCCCCAAGCACGTGCATCTCACTCAGTGACATCTGACCCAGGAGTGACCTAAGTTAAGGGGTGAGAGGATGCTTGAAGGATCTAGGGAGGGGGAAGGGAAGGAGGGGTGTGTTCCTGTCCTGGGAAGGACTTGTCCAGCTTTCTTCCGGGGTGCAGATGACTGGAGACAGCAAGGTGGGCTGGCTAGGTGACCGAGGGAGCCAGACAGAGGGACAGGAAGGTGTGCACTAAGACAAGAGGGAGAGGAGCCAGCCAGGTGGTGCGGCGCATGGGGCCCCTGAGCCCGGCCCTGAGTTAAATATAACCTAGTCCATTGTTTCCTCAGTAATTGTATTTTTGCAGTGTTCCCTCCTGAGAGGCAGCCTAAATGAGGAACTGGCCAAGTCAGGGGCCGCCTGGAAGTTCTAAGAACACAATTGTTTTCGTGATGAAAATTAAAATTGTATATTTTTTAAGTTTAAAAAAGCAAACAGTCCAAGGTCATTCATTGGCCCCGTGCCTGCTGGAATCCGGGTTTGTTTGCTATTCTTCCTCAAGGTGCCTGAGTTGGGGGCCCAGAAGCAAGGGTCAGCTGGGGGCCATTGGCTGAGAAACACACCCCGTGGGACATTCAAGTCCTTAAGAAACAGCTCACCCTGACCATCCAAGCCCCTGACAGCTTGCGGGCCTGAGAGGGGCTCAGAGGGCAACCTCGAAGGATGTGTCCAGCCCAGAGCTCCGATGCAGGGAGACCCTCTCAATGTCTGCTTCAAGGGAAGGCTCCTGACCTGGAAACTGGCTTGCTGGCCTGGGGGCCCTGGCCTGGGTGGAAGGCGAGGTGCCCCCGCTCAGGGAGCAGGGTCCAGAGCTCCCCTTTCCCGAAACAAAAGCGCTGTGAGGGGGGACAAAACCCTCTTAGTGTGCGCACGCGGAGCGCTCTCCCCCTGCTTCTGCGTTTCTCTGCTCCCTGACTCTCTTTTTCTCTCTTTGTTTCTTACTCTCTGTCTCTGTCTCTCTCCCACACACACACACTCACACACTTCAGAAAATCTCTGTTGAATTAAAGAGTCTTAATCCCATTTCACAGATGAGTATTGCTGAGAGCTTGGCTGGCAGAGCCAGGCCAAGAATCCAGAAGTAGGGCATCCGAGTGAGCCGAGCACTCCACCTCCCCTCCAAAACTGGATGATCTGGAGGAGGCTGAGGAGACCCCCTAGTAGGTCCCCATGCCCACCTCGTCCCCAGATCTCCATGGCACTGCCCCTTCCCACCCCACTGTCCTGACGGTGGAGGAAAGGACCTTCTTTCCCTCCACTCCCACCGCCCTCCATCCCTCCTCAGCTGGGGTGGTGCAGCCTACGCACTTACCCTCTGACCTGTCTCTGGCAGCCTCGGCAGCGTTCCCCACCTCAGCTCTCCGGGGAGAACGGCTTAGTGGGCAGAGCAGCGGGTGCGTTCCCAGCAACCACAGCTGAGTGCTCCTGGCAGCAGGGGCCCCACAGGCCCTGCGCACCTGGCCTACTTTTCAGGGAGAGAAGCTGAGTGGGATGGGTCGGGGCACCCACCCCGCCTTATAAACAGGGCAGTCCTCTTGTGTCAACTGAGCAGCCAGAGTGGGAAGGGACAGCTGGGGAGGCCCTGATGTGCACCAAGAAGGTGTAGACAAGTTTTCAGCGTGGAAGAATACACAGGTAACAACCACAGCAAACCCTTCTGAGCAATTCACACATTACTCATTGAGCCCTCACAATGACCCTGTTGTTACCCCCATTTCACGGATGAGGGAACCCAAGTCCAGAGAGGTGAACTGACTTGCCAAGATCCCAGGATGCAGTGCAGGCTGGCCCCCGGGCACGTCCCCGAGCCAGCTCGGGAACAGACTGAACACTAGACCACGCTCTTTCTGACTGGGACGGTGCAGATGGGCCCACTTCTCAGATGTGCAACTGCAGTGTCACCGGGCCCAGCACTGGCCTCAGTGCTCTGAACTGGCAACCTCGAAACTCTGCATAATTGCTTTTAAAGGGCCCAGAGTTTTCATTTTGCACTGGACTCCACAAGTCCTGTAGCCGGTCCTGGGAATGAAAGCCGTGCCAGTCAAGGTCACTCTCTGAGGGGAAAGCTCGCTGCAGAGCTCTGGCTGCCCCCCCACTTCTCCCTGTTCACCTTGCTTGCTTTCCCCAGCCCCCTCTGCGTGTCTACTGGGGGCCACTTGTACTCTCTGTGTCTCTGTCTTTCTTGGAACAATGCCAGATGAGAAACCCCAAACTCTCTATCCCCCTGCCCAGCCCACAGGCCAGACCTTGAATGAATCCCTGTGGGAGAGGGGAAAAGGCCCTGACCGACCACACCTGGTCCCGCCTCAATGGCCAGGGGAGGGAGCTGGCAGTGGGGGGAACAGTTCTCAAAGGAAAGCCAGGGGGGCAGAGTGAAAGCTGGTCAGGCCGCCAGGACAACCAGCATTTGCTCCGTGCAGCCTCGCTGACCCCTACAAAGGGCCACCCCCTCCCCTCTGGGGCACAGAGCCCTCCACACGCCTCCACTGCAGCACGCACTGTGCCCATCTGGATCCCCTGCAGGCATGAGCTCTGCCAGGGGGCCGCATCTCATACACCTGAGTGTCCCAGCTGCTGCCGAGGGCCTGGGACACAGTCACCGCTCGGCGCATACTCACTGCGCGGGCGCTTAAATAGGAAAAGTAGGCTTGGGCCGCTCTGGAACACGTGCTCCCAGATCCGTCTCAAGTGTCAGCGGCTTCTGGGAACAGGAGCCACGTTATTTCGGACCTTGCGCAGAAGCGAAGGGACAACAAAAGCCATCTCAGATGGAGTAGATGAGGAAGGAATGAACCGTTCCTATAAGGTGGGAAGTTCAGAAGCAGAGAGTATCTCAGGGCTGGTGTGACCCAGTGGCTCAAAAGTGTCACTGAGGACCTGGTTTCTTTCTTTTGCTGCTCTGCCTTTCACGTTATCTTATCCTAAAGCCAGCTTCCTGGGGGGCTCCAGGTGGCTTCCAGAATCTGCCCCAACTCCGTATTTATCTCTATACCCAGAGAAGCAGTAGGCAGCATCTCTGTCTCCAAGCAACCCAAGTGAAATCCCAGCACTCACCCAGATGGACCACATGCCCAGCCACCAACAAATGGCTGTGGCCAGGGAACAGAACATGCTAATCAGCTTAGGCACAACAGGGTCCGTTTCTGCCTGACGCTAGAGCCAAGCCCACAGTGTCTGAGGCAGAGGGTCCTGTGTGCAGATCTTGGATGTCTAATTGAGGGCAGGCAGAAGAGACCATCAAAAGCCCACTAGCCCCTCCCCAACTCCCGTCACAGAGATTCTGAGCTCCCAAGAGCCTATTCCCCGCCCCCCACGACCTGTGCAGTAGCGCCCCTTGTCTGTAGCAGACACATCCCCAGCGCCCCCAGTGGATTCCTGAAGTTGCAAACAGTACCGACCCTGCCTACACCAGGTTCTTCCTACACATGCGTACTACGCGCACATTTCCTACACGTGCGTACCTGTGTACGTAACGGACTCACTGCACAGCTTCTCCTTGTCGTACCTGAACGGTCACCATCACTCTTGCTCTTTGAGGCCATTAAACACCATGAGGATTACTTGATACGAGGACGCGGTCAGTCTGATGACTGAGACAGCCACACAGTGACTGACGGCGGCGGTGTGCACAGCGTGGATGCGCTGGACAAAGGGACGGTTCACGACCCGAGCAGGAAGAACCCATGGCGTGAACAGCCTGAGATTTTATCACATTACTCAGAGCAACACATTACTGAAAACAAATTGTTTATTTCTGGAATTTTCCACCTAACATTTCTGGACCACGGTACACCACAGGTAACTGGAACCCAAAAAAGGGAAACCGCGGATACAGGGGGACTCCTGGACTACCGTCACACTGGACTGCACTGCAGGTGTTTCCCTGTTTGTCTGCCACATTCGACTGTGGCCTGGCTGAAAGCAGGGACCCCATCTTACCTGTTCCTGTGCTCCTTGGGTCTCAGGCCCTCACCTAGGGTGGGGTGCTTAATGTACACAGTTTCACAGGAATCTAGAGCAGGATTCTCATGAAACAGACTTCTCTTTATCCAAAGAAGCCATAGCAACTTCCTATTTATTTAAAAATACGTGTGTGCAGTCTTTTCCTTGCACAATTTCTTAACTTGATCTTTTCCATCCGGAAGGACAGCACCCACAGCTCCAGGAAGCGGGTGTGCGCACTCCGCGCTGCCCGTGCTTCCTGCTCAGGCCGAGGTGGGGTGGGGCACACAGGCCCTGTTCCCCCTCGGGGTGCCCTCTTCCCCTAGGGCCCGGGTGGACATGACATTGTGGCCACTCCCTGGCCCAGTCACGACATCCTCGCACCAGAGGCACTGGAATGTCACAGGAAGCCCCGCAGCTCAGAGTTCTGCACATCACAAGCCTGGACTGGGGGCTAAAAAAACAGCGTCAGGAAAACCAGCCACAGTGGATCAAAGCATTCTTCCCGCTCTGGAGGAAACCTACCCCACCCCCACCCCCAGAGCAAGAGCTCATCACACACTGCTCCCAGGAGGGTCCCACAGCTCCAGATGGGAGGCAGGCTGGTCGGCCAAGCCACCCTGACTCCTTCATTGTGTTCTTTGTCTGATCCTAGGGTTCTGGTCCTGATGGGAGGGCTGCAGCTTTGCCCTCCCCCTGCCCCTTGCTGGCCTTGCCAGGCCTGTCCCGGGGCCCATAGGGTAGAAGGGACCAGTGTCCAAATCCCAGCCTCTGCCAGCCTCAAAGCCTCAAATACAAGTGAGGACACTCAGTCACGTGTCCAAGGGGACCCAGAGCTTGTGACGGGCCACTTCCCAGACCTCGCTTCCTCCTGTAAACCAGCTGTATAAACCTACCCCCACTGGGGCCGGTTGAGGTAAGAACTGGGTCAGAACACCAGACACCGATAGAAACAGAGCAGCCTACAGCCCCAAGAAACTCTGCTGCTCTTCCTGAAGGAGACCAAACGCTCCGCCCAATGTTCAACACATCTCTGTTTCACTGCCTGGAAAGCACAGGCCAGGAGGGGCACGCGGTGTGAGCCCCGAGGTGAGAAGCAAGCAGGTGCTGGGTCTGCAGAAACCCCACAGCTGATATTTGAGGGGCCTGGCAGGTGGCCCAGCTCTTCCTCACCTTCTAGGCCTTTCTGAGGGCAGGAAGAGTAGGAGTGGGCGGCAAGGAGAGGGAAGCTTTCTGGGGTTCAGGGCAAAGTCACAGGGATGAGGAGGAAGGTCTGTGTTCTAGTCTCTGAGTAGAGGCAGAGGCAGAGGGGTGAGGCTCCAGGCCCCCTCACTCCCCAAAGACCTGGCTAAGCCACAGGAGCTACACACGGGGCCTCCGAACAAGGAGGGGGAGCAAAGAGGTCTGCTGCGAGTCAATGGCATTCACAACCTCTCTGAACGAGCATCTCTGGGGACCCCTCTGTCTCTAAAGCCCCAGGAATCTAACCATGGAGGGGCAGAACTCCAGGCTTGCAGGGGGTCGTTGAGGGGTAAAGGGTGCAACTAGCTACAACCTCCAGAACTGCAGAGCGACGGCCCCACCTCCCAAGCCACATCCAGGGGAAAGCTTGGCGTGGGTAACAGCAGAGGGCGGTGAGGGACTTGGGCCAGACTCCATGTGGCCAAGGTAAGCAGGCTGTGTACGCCTCCACACTTCAGTTTGATTTTAGATGTAATATTATACTAGTCGCAGGTATAGCATCATGATTCAGTAATTGTATAGATTACAAAATGATCACCACAACTCTAACGTCTGTCATCATACATTACCATACAAATATTTTTTCTTGGGATGAAAACTATTAAGATCTACTCTCCTATCATCTTCAAATAGACAATGCAGTGTTATTAATTGTAGTCAAAACCCACTTTTCAAAGCCAGTTTTTATCCTAGGCTGTGTCCTTGGGGGCCAGGGTCTGTCAGGGCTGGGCCTGAGGAAGGCTAGCTACGGAGAGCCGGTGGGGTCCGGTTTCCAGCTCAGGCCCCAGGCCGGGCAGGCTGCTTCCCCATGGGGCCCACCTTCAGAAACATCCACAGCCAGGGCTTGTCAGAGCTGACATGTTTTGCTGGAAAATTCTTCGGGTTACTTTGCCTTTGTCCCCACAGACTGCTCCCCACCCTCAGTACACACACAGACACACTCTCATAAAACACAACCATAAAACATACACACATAAGCTTTTTTTACACCTCTGTGGGTTCCTGCCATCCGTCTTCGTGTACCCACATTCCCCTTTAGACCGTTTTATGTATTATGTATAAAAATTATAGATGTATTTTGATTCTGCCCTACCCACCTAATATATCTATCGCATGCAGGTTTCTGTGTATAAATATTATTTGACAGCACCAGCTGTTTTAAAAGAACACAGGGGTATAGGCGATGCCTTGCTTCCAAATGATGCTTAGATGCTATAATTCCAGGCCCTGTGTGGCCTGAGGGTAGGCAGTGGAGGGAGAGAGAGAAGCCTAAAAGGGCCAGCTCTGCAAAGCCGCAGGCATTGAACCCAACCCACAGGGTACACCCGGGGGCCGTGGGGTGGCAGCTAGCCCTGGTCTCACACCAAGGGCCTGCTCTGTCTGCCTCCCTGCCCCACCTCCCCTCTGGTGGAGAAAACACCCAGGGGTAAGCATGGGAAGTTTCTGGAGCAGGGCTTCTCTGCTCTGACCCCAGAGACACCCCTGAGCACCAATCTGGCTTCAGCCATGGAGGAGGTGACACCCACCCTCCTCAGATCAGGGCAGGTCCCAGATGTACAGCTGGAGGGCGAGGGCAAGGCTTCCTCAAAAAAAGAAGGCAGACATCCAAAACCAAAATTAGATAGAAAAGTGAAAACTTCATTACAATGAGAGAAATCAAAATAAAGTGTAAGTTTTAAACAGCTGACAAATTCCACAAATACCACAGAATCCAAAACAATATTCCAGACTAGCTTCTTTTGAATATACTTTTTTATTGTTTGTTTTACAACAGTTTCCCTTTGACCCCTCCACTCCCACAGTCCATCCCCTCTCCATTGTCCATGTCCCTGAGTCGTTCATACATGCCTTTGACGTGTCCCTTTCCCTTCTTTCCACCAGTCCCCCTCTCCTTCCTCCTCGCCTGCAGCTGTCATTCTGTTCGATGTCCCCATGTCTCTGGTTGTATTTTTTTCACCAATTTATTTTGTTCATTAGATTCCAGTTATAAGCAAGATCATGTGGTATTTGTCTTTCACTGACTGGCTTATTTCACTCAGCATAATGCTCTCCAGTTCCATCCATGCTGTTGCAAAGGGTAGGATCTCCTTCTTTCCTTCTGCTGCGTAGAATTCCATTGTGTAAATGTACCACAGTTGTTTGATCCACTCATTGACTGATGGGCACTTAGGATGCTTCCAGCACTTGGCTATTGTAAATTGTGCTGCTATGAACATTGGGGTGCATAGGTTCTTTTGAATTGGTATTTCAGGATTCTTAGGGTATATTCCCAGCAGTGGAATCACTGGGTCATAAGACAGTTCTATTTTTAATTTTTTGAGGAAATTCCATACTGTTTTCCACAGTGGCTGTACCAGTCTGCATTCCTACCAACAGTGCACTAGGGTTCCCTTTTCCTCACATCCTCGCCAGCACTTGTTGATTTATTAATGATGGCCATTCTGACCGGTGAGAGGTGATATCTCATTGTGGTTTTAATTTGCATCTCTCTGATGGCTAGTGATGTTGAGCATTTTTTTGTATTCCTATGGGCCATCTCTATGTCCTCCTTAGAGAAGTATCCATTCGGGTCCTTTGACTATTTTAAATTGGCAAATTAAATTAAATTAATTAGCTGTTTGTCTTCCTGGTGTTGAGTCATCTGAGTTCTTTATATATTTTGGAGATCAAACTCTTGTCTGAAGTATCATTAGCAAATATGTTCTTCCATACAGTTGGTTCCCTTTTCATTTTGATGCTGGTTTCTTTAACTGTGCAGAAACTTTTAAATTTGATGTAGTCCCATTTGTTTCCTTTATTTCCCTTGCCCTAAGAGATATATTTGCAAAAATATTGCTAGAGGGGATGTCTGAAATTTTTCTGTCTCTATTTTCTGCTGGGACTGTTACGGTATCACGACTTATATTTAAATCCTTTATCCATTTTGAGTTTATTCTGGTGTGTGGTGTAGGTTAGTGGTCTTGTTTCATTTTTCCCATGTACCAGTCCAGTTCTCCCAACACCATTTATTGAAGAGGCTATTTTTACTCCATGTTATGCTTGTGCCTCCTTTGTCAAATATTAACTGACCATAGAGACATGGGTTTATTCCTGGGCTCTCTATTCTGTTCCATTGATCTATGTGTCTGTTCTTATGCCAGTACCAGACTAGTTTGATTACAGTGGCCTTGTAGTATAGTTTGATATCTGGTATTGTGATCCCTCCTACTTTGTTCTTCTTTCTCAGGACTGCTGAGGCTATTCAGGGTCTTTTTTGGTTCCATATAAATTCTTGGAATATTTCCTCTAAATCCGTGAAGTATGCCCTTGGTACTCAAATAGGAATTGTGCTGAACGCATAGGTCACTTTGGGCGGCATGCACATCTTAGTGATGTCATGAACACGGTGTGTGCTCCCATTTATCTGTATCTCCCACAGTTTCTTCCTTCAGAGTTCTGTAGTTTTCCAAGTACAGGTCTTTTACATCCTTGGTTAAATTTAGTCCTTGGTACTTTATTTTTCTTATTGCCATAGTAAATGGGTTTTTTTTTCTGAGTTTCTTTTTCTGATACTTTATTGTTGGGGTAGAAGAACGCCATCAATTTCTGAATATTGACTTTGTATCCTGCTGCTTTGCCAAATTCACTTATCAGGTCAAGTAGCTTTTCGGTGGAGACTGTAGGGTTTTCTATGTACACTATCATGTCATCTGTGAATAATGACAGTTTTACTTCCTCCTTTCCAATTTGGATGCATTTTATTTCTTTTTCTTGCTTAATTGCGTGGCTAGAACTCCCAGTACTATGTTGAATAAAAGTGGTGAAAATGGACATCCTTGTTTTGTTCCTGATCTTAGTGGGAAAGCTTTCAGTCTTCACCTATTGAGTATGACGTTGGCTGTAGGTCTCTCATATGTGGCCTTTTTATTTTGAGGTGTGCTCCCTCTATCCCCACTTTGCTGAGTGTTTTTATCACACATGGCTGCTGGATTCCAGACTAGCTTCTGCCTTTGCACAATTCAAACCTCATTTCCCTTCCACTCCCCGCCTGCTGGGGGGCCGTTCTGGCCTGTAACATGTTCCCCAGAGGTGCTGCACCTCCTTGCCTGGCACAGAGTTGGGGCGACATGCAGGAGAAGTGCACCTAGGAGCCACCTCTGCCCCAGGTCAGCCAGCTGAACAGTGACCACCTCCTTAAACCTGAGCAGGCTCTCCCCAGCTCAGCATCCCCTTAGCCAGATCCTAGTAATGCCCCGCCTGCCACTCTGAGCACCAAGCAGAGTGGAGGGAGAAGTCAGTGTTCTTAACAGATTGTAGTAAAGTACTTTACATATGCAATTTTTACAAAAATGTGGCCATGGGGACACATTGCTAGGGCCCCACACAGGGCTTCGGAAGGCTCCAGTGCACTGAGGGGCCCTGGGGCTGAAGCTTCATCAGCTTCTGCTGGCGCCACCTCTGCTGGGGACCTTCACCCTTCACTTTGTCTGGCTGCCTCCATCGAAGTGTAAATGTCACCTCCTCCTGAAGCCCAGCCTAAAATAGGGCCTTGCTATTCTCTCTCATTGAACACTGCTTCCCCGTGCTTAGTTTTTCTTCATAGCTTGTAGTTGTATTTCTGCATGTTTATTGATTGGTGTCCGTCTCCCCTAGAAGACTCATCCCCAGAGGGCAGGGACCACTTTGTCTTGTCTGCTATGTGTCCCCAAAGTCCAATACCCACTAGGCTCCTATCCCTAATGACAGGGTGAGTAGGAGGTATGCGTGTGACATGTTTGTGGATATCAGGATACAAAGCAACGGGCGCTGCATGAGCCTCTCCCTCACCCCCCACGCCTGCTGAGTTCTCTCCTCGCGCCTAAGTCCATGCAACACACAGAGACACTGAAAGCCTTGAATAAAGGGACAGAAGGGAGGGAAAGATATCAGGGGAAACGACGTGGAGTCATCTATGGAGTATCACCCTTTCTGTAAGTTTTCTTACAAATATGAAAACTACAGACAAAATATAAAACCATAAAAACAATGCTTTGGAACAAATCAAAGTCCTGGAAGGCTCAAAAGTAAGCGAGGCAGAAACTCAGGATGGAACAGGCTGAATGTATATGTCACACATGAGACAACATTGCATTATATGAATATTTCTTAGAGATAGAAAATAAATTGGCCAAAAAAATAAGAGAGAAAGAGGGGAGGAGGGAATGAGAGAAGAAGGACAACCTTAAGACGTCAAAATTTTTGGCAAAATGAAAAACTTACCTAAAAGACTGTGACAATTCCCAGCTGAGCTAACGCTGGCCTGTCACACCTGCAGAGTGGTACACCTGGTGAACACGACTTCCAAGCTGGACCACCAGTGCACGGTCTTGTGGTGAGCTGGTTTTAGACTGGGGGACAGAGCCTGCTGCCCACCCCCAAACCAGCCCCCAGAAGGGCCTCTGGCCAGCGCTCACCTGGCTGAGGGTGTTCCGGCCTGTAGCAGTCACAGAGGCCCAGCCCAAGTGGAGGGCCGCTACTCCCTCGTGCCCTCAGGCCTGTTGCCATGGTGAAGGGGCCCCTGGGCTGTGTGACCAGGAGGTTCCTGGAAGCCCCAGAGCTTTCCTGCTCCCTGGGGCCTCCCCACCAGTCTCTCCCAGCCCCTCTGCCCCCTCTAGTAATGTCCTTGTCCCCAGCTGTGACTTTCTGCACTCCCAGTCTCCTCTCTAACCCCCTTCTCCTGTCTGTGGTACGTATTCCCCACCCCCCAAGTGATCTATTTGGGGAGCATGGGGGAAACACCTGTAATTAATCTCCTGTCTTAATTAGTGTAATGGCTTTCAACTTGCAGGGGGAAGAGGGGCACACAAGGTGCTTAATATGTTTTCACGTCGACAAACACATTCTCTACCAGGCAGAGAAAGAGAAGGCCTGTTCGGGGTTTGGGGCTGCGGAGATGTTTATAACTCACTCCAGAGAAACTCTGCTGCTACCGACGCATGGGCTGGCTTTCTGGGGTTGCCTGGACCCTCTCCCTCTCCCTCTCCCTCTCCCTCTCCCTCTCCCCTTAAGACCCCCCAGTCTCCTCACCTCACTTTTTCCAATCCTTTCCCCTCTTTTAACCTGCCTCTTTTACCTGTGCTCACATCCCTCTTTTTCCCTGCCACACCCCTCTCGCTGCCTCCAAAGCCATGAGGATTCTTAGGGTTGGCATCCATCGGCCACATGGAACAAGGCAAGGGGCCTCAAAGGGCACTGTGGGCAGACAAGGGACCCAAGTCAGCTTTGGTTCTCTGTGGGGTCCCCTCAGCCAGGCCTCAGGAGTGACTCCCTTGCCTATGGGAGTATAAGAAGGTTACTAGGAGAACCCACAAGAAGTCCTTTGGGGAGGCTTCCAGGCTGGCAGTCAGAGGGGAAAAGGCCATTTGGGATAGCAGAGTTTCTGGAAAGAAGGATGAGGATGAAGCCAAGAAGAAAAACCGTCCACAAATCACTCTTCAATAAAGTGAGAGTCTCCATGGCAACTTGCCCAGGGCTGAGAACTACAGAGGCAGGAGATGCACTGTTGCCATGGAAACCACATCCTAAAGCCCCACTGGTACTGGTCTCTGTTTGCCTTTGCAGATGAGATGCTTAGGGTGGGAGCCAGACCTGCAGGGTCCCCCAGGGGAACTGGGGTGGGGAAGAGAGTAGGAAAAGAGGGGAAGGAGAGAGGGGAGGGGAGATGGAGAGAAAGAAAGGGGGCCTAGAAAGTAGGAGGAGTCTCCAGGAACAAGGCTTCAGGAACCAGGCAGCCTCTCAGGGGGACCCTAAGTTCTCTGGACTTTGCCCTGCAGAGAACAAAGTGCCCTCTGCGCTAAGTAGGAGCATATGGAGTGAGCTGAGTGAGGGCCGGAGGCCTGAGCTAGAGCCCAGGCCAAGTCTCACGCCAGGAGGAACTGAGGCACCCACTGATCCTCGTCACTTTTATTCCGTCATTATTCAAGATGAGCACACCCTGGGGTGCCTGTTCACTGACCACAGGACCATCCCACCAAGGGTCCAGGATCAGGGGCACCCATTTGGAGCCTCCAGTCCCTCCTTGTCCTAAGAGGCCCAAGCACAAGGCTTCCAGAGCGAGGGTGATTGGACTGGGCCTCACAGCTGGCCTCTTGCCCTAATTACTCCCAGACACGGGTTTTCAGTTCACCTTTTCTGGGAACAAAGTGGCCACTGGGTGCTTAGTGCCACCTGCTGGTAACCACTGGAAGCAAGGCAGCAGGGACCAGATTAGAGTAGGTTCCACTGCGGAGACTCACGTCCTCTTCAAGCCAGGCGTCCCACAGGCAACCTCCAAACCCTCCTCGAATGGCCTGCGGGCCAGATGAACTCCAGTCCAATGAGCCACAGGACTTACTGAGCACTCCGTCTCGGCAAGTCAATTCCCTCTCTGGGCTTCCGTGTCCCACCTGGTCCAGTGAAGGTTTGGACCAAACTACTGCTCAGGGCTCTTGAAGCATGGGCAGTCTATGAATCCTGGACTCAAGCCGGAATTGAGTTCCCACCTGGAGTTCTTTGTTGAGTTTGAAGGGAGAAACCACACCCTTCCCCTCATGTTTCTCAGTTCCTGGGCTGGGGCTCTGTAAGCCCCACGTGGTTCAAGGGCAGCCTGGCTCGGAGGGTGCCAGAGTTTCCCCATCACCTTCTCTTGACCAGGTGGGCCCACTGATAGGGAGGCAGAAGCTTAAGCACCAGCACACACAGCACCCTCTGCAAGACATGCCCCAGATGCCTGCAGCCCCACCTGGCCCTCCTCTGTAGTCTGGAAAAGCTCCTGGGTCCACAAAGGCTTCTAGAAATCTGTCAGAGGAGGAAATCTGGGGAACCAGCATTCTCCCAATTGATGATGGTGACCACTGCCTCTGAACACAGGGGTTCCTCAATTTTCTACAGGGAGATGCCACCTTGGGACACGGTGCAAAATGCATAAGCCTTCCTGAGCCCCCGTAAATGCATCTTTGACTGCCAAGCTATCTGCTCACAAGTAAGAGAGCTAGGGCCGTGGGC